>VMDO01006743.1:47500-97378 GCA_007922755.1 Pedetes capensis
TCTCCTTGCTTGGGATGAAAGGAAGTATTCTGAGAATGAGTGCTGTTAGTACAATGTCTGTAATAATTATAATTAACACACTCGTGAGCACATGACACTGGATAATCAGATTCAGTAAAAAAAAAATGAGTAAAATTAGCCTTTCATCAAATGTGAGTAACTCTTGACGTCTGAACACTGCTGTCCAGAGTAGTGGATCTATGCTTGTCACTGACTAGGCAAACATGTTTCTTCATTTTTATTCCATTGCCATCTGACTGTTAGGATGTTGCTATGGTGGCACCTTTCCAACATCCTTTTGCTCTTTTGGTACCCTCTGAGGAGAAACCATAAGGAAGTGGTTTGGTAACAGAATCTTTTTGGGATTTTGTTCACATACCATTGAAGACCAGTGTGGTTTCCTCTTAAAGGAAATGTATGAAGTGTAAATTGGAGATGATGGAAATTAATTTGTATTGACTTGGGTAAGGAATGCGAATGTTACTGATTCTATACCAAAATATCTGGAAATATTCTCTTTTTATTCCCCAGCCCAGAAGATGACATCCCAAGAGATAGTGAAGCTCTGGATTCAGTGTGAGTACAGCATGTTGGGGTGAGGGAAGGGCCACATGAGTGTGGTGCAAGAACTACAGGCCAGAAAGAACAGTAGGTAGTATTCCTTGAGCACTTACCATGTGAAAAGCATATGCTAAGCACATTATATGCATCCCTTCATTGACTCCTGCAACCACCTATATTATTTCATTGTCTTATAAGATGAGGTCACTGAGATTCAGAGAAATTAGACTTAGCTACTATGGGTCTCTGCCTCTGAAGGCCATCCCCTAAATCACCACGCCACTTTGTCTCTCTTCTATCTGTCAGGTGAGGTGAGCCTGGTCTCTCACTTTTCCCTGGGAGAGCTTAGAGTTAAGATTCATGAGTGTTCCCATCCACATTCCCCAGATTAATTCCATAGGATCCTGGAGACAATTATCTGAAGTAGACTGAAAGCTGACAGCTTTCTCTTGGTCAAATGCACCTTGTGGTCTTTTCCAATTATATACTGAGACACACAGAGCACTTATGGTCATCAGACTCAGAATCAATGTCCCAGTCTTCCTAGGTGTATAATCTTGAGCAAGTCACTTAATCATTCCAGCTAGTGCCTTCCTCTATGAAAAGGAAATGGCAAAACCCATGCTTGTCCAAAGGACAGGAATGGGCCAGTTATTCTCACTGTTCATTTTTGCTTTCTTAGAAACTTATGATTCTTAGATATATGAGGTTGTGCTCTGGACTCAGAATTATGGGCCCATAAAGGCCCTTTTATAATGACAAATAGAGTTAACATTTTTCAGAAGTATTTTTTCCCAGTAAGAAGTTTATTTTTCTTTTTCACTTGTTGCCTTTTGAGTTACAACTTCAGACATTCCTTTGGCAATTGTTTCAGGTAATTTTTCCCCATTAACAACTGCTTACAAAAATCATTAAATTTCCTTTGATCTTTAGCCTAGCATTTGAGATCCTAGCCTTTATCATCTAACTACATACCATGTAGATTAATCTTGGTTTCCAGAACACAGATCAACATTATTCTACCTTCCTATATCTTTACTCCCATGAGTCTCTGTGTCTTAATGTTTCTACTTAACTCTCATAATGTCTAACATTTTCAAGGTCAAGTGAAATATCCCATCCTCCCTAAAGCTCTGCACAATTGTTTTGATTCAAATTTAATCTTTCCTGTCTCTATGCTCCATTAGAAATTTATTATGTCTTTTTTTATGCTACCTCCCCATCATCTCCTCTGTATTATTGTTATATTTGTTTCTCTTTTCATTCTTATTAGATTATACACCCCTTGAGGGCAAGACTCAGTGTTGCCCATTGCCACAGGACAGTAGCAGCAAAGTGTGAGGATTACAGCCACGAGTTTAAGTTCACTTAAGTTACACTTAAGTTCAAAGATTAGTTATACAATGTACTAGCTGCACGATCTTGGGCAAGTTACTTCAATTTTCTAGGCTACAGTTTACTTGCCTGTACCTAAAACATAGGGATTTTGTTAAAATTACATGAGCTATTCCATATAAAGTGCCTAGCAAGTACCTGGCATATTTTGGGCACTTTAGTAGATGTCAAATATTAAAATGCCGATGGTGAATTCTCTTCATTTACTAATTCAGTAAATATTTATTGAGTATTGTATTTGTCTCTTTGGGCTACCATAACAAAATAACAGGCTGACTTAAACAACAGACATTTATATTTCACAGTTCTGAAAGGAGGGAAGTCTAACATCAAGAAGGCAACCAGTTTGGTTCCTAGTGAGGGCCCCCTTCCTGCCTCATAGATGGCTGCCTTCTTGCTATGTCCTGGTGGTAAAACAAACACTTTCTTGCCTGAGTGTTTCTCTCTCTCTCCTTCTCCTCTTCTTCCTTTCTTCTGTTCTCTCCCCAACTTCCCTTTCCCTCTCTTTCCCTTTCTTGTGCCTCCTCCTCCTTTCATCTTAGTCTTCCTCTTAGTCTTCTTCTGCCACTAATCCCTTACCACTTCTCATGACCTATCAATCCCTAATTACCTCTACAAAGCCTCATCTCCAAGTCATCACACTAGGAGTTAGGGTTTCAACATTATGACTTTTGAGGAGACTCGATTAAATCCATATCAATTACCTACATGTTTATTAATCAAATCTAGGTATATAGCAATGAATGAGACAGACAAGAATCCCTGTGTCATAGGCTTTACATTCATTCTAGTAGAAAAAGTAAATCAGTGTGTGCAGACAGAATAATGCCCCTCCCCAAAGATGATGTAACGTATCCTCACACCTGTGAATATGACATGGCAAAGGTGAATTAGGCTGCAGATGGAATTAAGCTTGAGAATCAGCTGACCTTAATCAGCTGACCAATCTTGTTGGGCCCAATGTAATCAGTAGGGCCCTTATAAGTGGAAAAGGAAGGAAGAAGGATCATAGTAATGCAATAAAAGGATTTGATTTTTTGTCGCTGGCTTTGAAAAGGCAAGGAATGCTGGTGGCCTCTAAGAAGCTGCTCAAACAAGGAAATGTATTCTCTGCTGTAGACTTCAGAAAGGAATACAGCCCTACTAACACCTTGACTTTACTCCAATGATAGCTGTGTTGCACTTCTAACTTCCAGAACTATGTTGTTTTTGTTGTTAGATACCACCAAGTCAGATCTAACTCATAGTGACCCTCATAGGGTTTTCAATGGCTGATTTCTTTGGGATTGCTTTGGGAGTGGACTGCCACATCCTCCCATTTTTGCGGCCCTGGGGGTCAAATCCGAGTCCTCAGAGAGTGCAGTGTGGCACTCTACCAACTGGGCAAAATCCCAGCCCTCCAGAGAACTATAGGGTAATAAATTCAGATTGTTTTAAGCCACTGAATTTGTGGTATTTTTTTAAGCCATAGAAAACTAATAGGGGTAGTAAACTAAATAAGTAAAGTATATAGTGTGTCAGATAACAATACATTTTCTATGGAGGCACTTGGAGCAAGGAATGTAGACAGGGAGTATCAGCAGGGGATGACTGTGCTTTTAAATAAGGTTGAAAGGGGAGGCTTTTGGTGACTTTTGCGCAAAGAGCTGAAGAAGTGGTATCTGAGTGATAAAGTGAACAATCAGGAATACTCTTCTAAGCAGAGGACACAGCAATATTAAGGCCTTGAAGTAGGGGCTTCTCTGGCATTGAAGGGAGTACATGGACAGATAGACATTTGTGATGGGAGGGCCAATAAAAGATGAGGTATGGAAATATATTTTATATTTGTGTATGTGCATATATATACACATACATATATACATTATTTATGTGTATCTCCTATATAAACATATATACATACATATACATATATACATGTATACATATACACATACATATGTTTGTTGGTGGTGGTAGGTACTGTCAAGTTGAGAACAACCCACGGTGACCCTATGTACAACAGATGAAACACTACTGGACACTGTGCTATGTCTAGCACTATTGTTAGTGTTTCTCTACTATTTATAAGGTTTTCAGTGGCTGAATGTTTTGGGGGGAGTGGGTTGCCTACAGCACTTGGTTTTCCTAGGGGGTTTCCCATCCAAGTACTAACCAGGCCTGACCCTTCTTAGCTTCCAAGAGCTGACAGGATCAGACACCACGGTGTTTCAGCTACAGGCACATATATATGTATATCTCCTAAACTCTACTTAGTATGTTTCCACATTGCTTTAAAGTGTGTAGTAAGAATTGTGGAATACAATACTTAGTCATTGGATATTCCTTTATCAGTATGCCTTAAGATGGTGTCATAAGAATAGAAAAATATGGAAGATCCAATTCTTTTTCTCAGGAAGGCAGGACGCTCATATTTAAAGACTCCTTCCAGGAACTAAAAATTCTATATTTAGTTTACTTTTTATTGGGGGGTGGTACTTGGGGTTGAACCCAGGGCCTCACACATATTTTTTAAGTGCTCTACCACTGGGCTGCACCTCCTGCCCCATTTCATATATTTTTTTTATTTTGAGACAGGATCTTGCTAAGTTATGCAGGCTGCCTCTGGCCTTGAACTTGTGATTCCCTTGCTTATGCCTTCTGAGTCACTGGGCTTTTTAGTTTACTCTTAACAACTGTCCTGCAGGGTAGATAGTGCTCCTTCCAATCTATACAGGAGAATACTGAGGCCTGAAGGTCGTAGGTGCACGGAGATCACACAGGTAGGAAATGATGGGCTGTGGGCTTGCTTCAAAGTTTATATTCATTCTATTATGCCCAGCTTGTTCTAGTATATCTGCTGGAATCTCAGAAGTATTTCCAATGACTTCATGCTCCATTCCGTGTCAGGCAGTCCAGAGCATTTTTCAACAGTCAGACAATTGCAGAGAAGCTCCCTTGGAAGTGGCCTTTGTGGACCCAGAACGTTTCCTTTCTGATCCGAAGCCTTTCTTGCTGCCCTGACCAGGGAGTGTCAGTAGAGTCTTTTCTGGAAGGTTCAGAGAATCCTTTGGACTGTCCATGCCCCATATCTTTCTGAAGAGAAAAGGATCCTAAAGGCACAGACTTCTCTGCCCCCACGTAGCTGCCTTCCCACAGGCGGCCGCCAGGGGATCCCTCTCCGCGGCCCCGAGCGACAGTCAAGCCCCGGCTGGCTGCGCGGCGAGCTGGGTTCATGTGGGGGCTGCTTTGGAGCGGCGGCGGCTGCAAGTGGAGCCGCGTGTGCTGGCCAGAAAGGTCCTCTCAGGGATCGGCTATCGTCTCCCCCGGCCTCCTCGACCTCACCCCACTTCTCTCGCGCCAGCTGCAGCTGACCCAGCGAAGGGAGCCGGCAGGGCCCTGGGCTGGAAGTAAAACCCCACGGTAAGAACCGGCACATAGCTACCGAGGCTGCGCAGTCCCGCAGCTCCTCGCCGCGGATTGCGCCCAGGACGACAGAAGTGCGGGGCGCACCTGGGACGGGTGCCACCGAGGGGGAAGAGGTGGCCGACCCCACTCCGCCACCGCGGTCCGCGGGCTTCCGGGATTGAAGTCCGGTTTTAGACCCATGCCGGCGCCTTGGCATCTGGCCGGCTCCTGGTGCGCACTTCCCGGGAGGGAAAGAGGGTCCCGTTCTCACCCAGAGATCCGTGGTCTTGATTTTAAAAGACATACCAATAAAATCCTCCTTCTTTCGGGGTACAGCTCTGACCCCAAACCCATGCCTAATTGCAGATGTCTGTAGGGTGCGCGCTGGGCTGTGGTGGCGGGAAGACAAACTTTTACAAAAGTGCGTCTGGGCAAGGGGGGGGGATCACGTTTGCGCGTCTGGATCTTGAGTGAGGAGGCTCGGCTTGGGGCTGCGTAGGAGTCGCCCTCACCGCCAGCCGGGGCGCCCCCGGGGCTGTTGGTGCTTCGTGAAGAAAGAGGGGGTGTAAAGAACGTACGAATCTTGCTGAACTCTTGGGCCAACAACTGTCAAACATCTGGAATCAAGCTCCTCCCTTTTCCTGAACAGGAAAAGGTGAAACCCTTCAACTTTTGTCTGGTTTTCCCTCCCCACCCCTGGACCCCTCCAGAGTTGGGGGTGGTAAATTGTAAAATGTTGACCTCGGGCGCCTGGCACGTGCCAGAGAGCCTCAACCACTCGGGATCCCTCCCAATCCCCCCTTCCTGACCCCCTCCTCTAAGTCTATCCCGCAAGGGACCGCACCACAGAGCGGAGCGGCCTTTTGTTTCTCCGCGTTTCCCCTATTGTTCACTTTTCCAGCATCTGGTGGGGCTTTGGGGAAAGAAGGAAGCGCCTTTCGCCCGCGTACCGCGCTGGCCGCTGGTCCAGCCCGGGTAAGAGATCCCGGCTGGGGAAGGCGAGGAGCCTGACCTAGCGAGGCCGCCCCACACCCGGGCTTTGTGGCTGGAGGCGGAGGGAAAGTTGTTCCTTCCCCGCCTCCGCGGCTGCCTGTGGCCCAGGGCTCATTTCTCAGATCTTATCCCAGGCGCTCTGTGAAGGGTGCAAATCCGAGAAGTGTTGCTTTCGAGAGAATGGAAGTAAGGTTCCGCTTTCCCGAAATCCAAGGTGTCGGGGGTGGGCTCAGGAAGATTTTGATCGCTTGCTAGAGGCGTTGTGGTTGGGCCCCAGCCTAGAGCTGTGGGAGCGATCAGGGCACCTCTGTCAGAAAGCCGAGGTTCCAGGGTTTGCAAATTTCCAAGGGTGGGAGGATAGGTGGTTCGCCATGAAAAGAATGGAGACACACAGAACCTGGGAAGCCTCCATAGTTTGCCTGGAAATCGTGGCGTAGTGGTTCCCTAGGGAATGTACGTGGAGTTGTGACTTTGCCTAGGGCTCCAAGTTTAAATCCCAAGGCCACCGCCCTCCCCCTGCCTCCGCCCTGAGTTGTAGAAGTAAATCTGGAGCTCGCGGTGCACGGGCGGCCAGAACAGTGTTTTTACGCTACCAAGTCCCTGAGAACAGGTGGTTTGGGATGGCCGCGAGACACCCTCTAGGTGTGCTTGTTAGATTACAGGTGGGCCCGTTTCCCTGGACAAATTAGATATTTGTACCGTCGTGCGGATTCTTAGTGTGGATTATTAAGGAATTAGGGCAAAAGCAAAGTCACCACCTGAAAAAGACAGAGGTTCCAGATCATTTCTGGAGAGTGCGCTTGACTGTGAAGGGAGGCTCAGTATGTACACCTGTTGGAACCGGTGCCTCTTCATAGCCTTTCAGTGGACCCAGTGTTGCCAGTTTTACTCTTAATTTTGTCCTCCAACGTTTGATCCCTCCCCAGCTCAGGGGAGGGAGGAGACTTACATGGGGAAACTTGAGACTTATGAACCCATTCACCCCCACCCCACCCCACCCCGTGCTGGAGATGGAACTCTGAGCCTCCTGCATGCTGAGCAAGTGCTCTGCCACGGTTTTACACCCAAACCCTCATCAAACATTTTAGGTGGAAACTGCTGGGCTCTGCATAGGTCTAGTTTACTCTTTATTTTTGAGCTTCCATTTAACAAAGTAAGTCTACTCGGTCAGGAATGTGGATACATACAGAACTTTCTCCAGCGATTTCTGGATATTACCAATGGGATCACCAAAAGAAAAGGAGAAAATCTTTGAAGTGCCAGCAGCCACTTTATAAACATTTCATTATGAAAATGATCCTAAGGAAGGATTCCTCTGAAATTCAGCATCAGCAAAGCAACAAAAAGGACCTGCAAAAAGGCCCTGCTTTGGGTACTGGTTGCTTTAGAAGTACAAAAGAGCCTCACTAACAAAGCAAAAGACAATGTTTGTCCCAGTTTACCCCAGTAAGGAAAACATGGTGATTACAGGAGAAAATAAGGTTGCATAGTATCTTTAATTTTAGAATTAAAAAGTGTTCTCCCAAAATTATTGTAGGAAAAATAGAAAATGTAGAGAGGTGAAAATAGTAACAATAATAAAAAAGGGTAATGTAACCTAGGCTCCAGTGAACAGTCTTGTCCAATTATTTTCTTCGAATGAGTTTCTAGAGATTTGATAGAGGTTGATACACTTTTCAGGATGTTGAAGATTGCTGTCTTCTAGTAAACATGTGCCAGTCTATCCTCTCCAACAATACACAAGAGAATCCATTTGTATGCCCTACACCCTACTCATACTCTTATCAGTTTCCCAACATTATTGACTTTAATCAAAAGTGAGAATAAACATTTTTCATATTGTCTGTTAGCATTTCTTCCTTTATGATGTTGTCAATTTGTGTCCTTATTTTTCAGTGGGGTTGTTCTTTTTTTTTTTTTTTTTTTAATTAGAAAAAGAGTACTGTTCTGGCTTCTGTCCCTGCCCACACAGTCTGTATTGTTGACTGGAAAGTATTCAGCTTTCTTAGCCAATCCTTCTCCTTCCCCCCCACTCCCTTACAGTGTTAGGGATAGAACCCAGGGCCTCACACACACTAGGCAATTTTCTTCCCTTGCACATAGGAAACACTTGGCAAGACTGCAACCATAAATTACTAAAGAAATGGCTATCATCCCAATAGAGGTATTGGGGAAAAGAAGCAAAGGCATTAGAGAAGTTCGTGGAAAATATTTAGTATGTATTTTCTGCTTGGTAGCTTGCAGTAACTCCTTAGAGCTTGTGTTCTTGTTCTTGTTCATTTAAACATTTCTTCTAGCATTTTGACTGACATTTGCCTTACTTTTATCATGAGACTTTCTTTCTTTGGCCATATTATGTTGAGCTCTCTTGGAACAGTCTCGAATCAGAACAGTTTAGCAGTATGCTGGTAATAATGTTTGCAAGAGTAATCTCCTAGGGGCGGAACCAGGTACATTTCACCTTCTTTTGTGCATTTGTGTAGCCATAGCCTCTATGTTAATTCTTGCTTGAAGATGATTCTGAAATGGAATATAAGAGAAAGAGGAAGAGAAAATTTATTTAGCTAGGTGGTGAGTTAAAAGAGTTGAAGGGTCATACAAGGAGAGTTAAGTAAATGATCTACATAGTCTGGATTCAAGACAACATTTAATAAGATAAACTTATTAAAGTGTCATGCATTATTAGAGTGCCTAATTTACTTAACTGTTAGTAGCCTTCCAACAGGAAAAATCCAATGTAAAATTCTTCCATAGTATGAATGTAGGCATTCATTTTTGGTACACCAAATAAAACAAAAAACAAAAACAAAAACAAAAAAACAAAAATGAGACATGGATACTATAATTTCTTCAGCATTTTCCATGACTTTTTTTTTTTTTTCAGGGTTGCAGATGGAACCCAGGGCTTCATGCACTAGGCAAAGGCTTTACCACTGAGCTACCTCCACAGGCCTTTCCATACCTTTACATGCAGGAATCAAACAATATACACCAGTCATGATGAATGTTCTGCATTACAATCATAGTTTCCCAAGAATTAAATAGGAGCTTAATGGTCATGTAATTCAACTATCCATCCATATTTCACTATGGAGCTTCACTCAAAGTAATGACATGCCATTCTTAAAACTCATCATTTTAACAAGCCAAGCTGAACAACAGGTAGGCCAGAAATGTCAGCCTTTTTTCTCTGGGCGATAGGAAGAAAAAGGAAGAATTTTGACTCTACAGAGTTTATATAAAAGCTCAATATGCTGAACCTCTTCTGTCCCCTGTAGTGGGAGTTAAACCCATGGCCTTGGGCATGCGGAGCAAGTGCTCTACCACTGAGCCACACCTTCACCCCTTTTCAATTTTTTATTTTGACGCAAGATCTTGATAAATTTCCCAGAATGCCTCTGGCATCAAACTTGAGATCCTCCTGCCTCAGCATCCAAGTCTCTGGAATTACAGCTGTGCACTATTGTGCCCAGCTTGTGTTGAACTTTAAAGGAATAAATCTTGGTATTCAGAGAGGTAAGTCATTGCAGAGTTACATTTTACAACATTCTCTGCTTCATATCTGTTAGCCATTGTCTTGGTGACTTTCAAAGATGGTAGAGCAAAGCCAATTAAAAATCAGATACAATGTCACAAATCTTTAATCTTAGCAACTTGGGAGGCTGAGCCAGGAAGATTACCAATTTGAGGCCAGAGGAAGTCTACATAACTTACACTGTTTACAAATAAAAATAAATAAATTGACAAGGTGTGTAGCGCAGTGCGAGAGCATTTGCAAAGGATGTGTGAGGCCCTGGGTTCAACCTCCAAGTATGACAAAAGAAAGAAAAAAAGGGTGAGGGGGACAAAAAAAGAAAGAGTAGAAGATGGAAAGGAAGTCTTATTTCTTCAAGCCTGCCACCAGAACTTTTTAACAAAATTTATGGGTTCACCCAATGGATGGTTGGTATCACCTCTACTTAGAGAGGTGAATGTGGCAGATGTCCCAAGGGCAAGCTTTAGGGACAACAAACATAAAATAACCAACTAGCAGTCCAACTGAGGAAAGGGCTTACTCTAGAATAGCATAGTCATCCTTAAAAAGAAGATAAAGGAAGAGGAAAAGGAGAAGGAGATTTTTGAGGGAAATATAATGTTAATTCTAAAAACATACCGTTTTTGCTCTCAAGCAGTTCTGCGAATTCCAGATAGTAGGAGAAACACCTTCTGATTCCTACTGCGACACTAACCCAGGCACAATGACTGTATTTCTTATCTTTCAGGAACTCCTCCATTCTGTGGAAATAACTGATCAATTCCAGGTAGTTCCACTGGAAGACCATTGCTCCTGAGTGTTCCATCTCATCATCTTCCACTTGTTTTGTGACGTCATTTTCTTTCTCCTCATCTTTTAAACAGTGATTCAGGTGCTCCACTTGCTTCCAAAGTCCTGCTTTAAGTTTTTCCAGGTACTTCCTTCCTCTGGCAGAGTTTATAGAATATTGATTGAGGATTTTCAGGGCCTGTAAGGTCATTTCATAGAAGGCCTCCTTGATGTCTTCCACAGTTTGGGAGTACAATAGGACATCTTCAGGCATCTCAAAACCTTCGATTTCTCTTAGACATTGTTCGGTAATGAAATTGATCTCTTCACTTACAAGCTCTAGGTTTGTCTTGATTTCTTCAGTCAACCTAACACAATCCTGAGTCAGAATGGAGGTAAAGAACAGACCCATAAGGAATACAAACTGTAAAAGCTTTGGAGTCATCTCAACCTTAGTGCTCTTTTTTTTTTCCCCCCAGCTAAAAAATTCACAGCACTCAAGGTGGGATGGTCAAGTTCTAAGCATTCTGGTCTTTATATACCTGGACAACTTCAGTGGGAGGAGTTTTCTCACTTGTCATTTTACAGTTCTCAGGGTTGCAGGCCCTCCCTCTCCTTTCCTTTGCCCCTAAGGGCATTCTTGACTTTAGGTGACTACACTGACTTTGGAGATGCTATCTTTTTTTTTTTTTTCCAGAAAGTTGAGCAAAACAGTATCATTGCATTACTTAAGATGCCTAAATGATCCATTCCAGCTCATCATAACAAAACTAATACACAGGTGCTGGGAGTATAGCTCAGTGGCAGAGTATTTGCCTAACGTGCAAAGCCCTGAATTCTCAGTACAGAAGAAAAGAGAAAGAAAAGGAAAGGAAAGAAAAGAAAAGAAAAACAAAACTGATCCTTCAGGAAAAAATAATTTTGTACTTGATCCTAGAGCCAAATATCCACTCTCATTGAGGTAAGCACAGACCTTGACCAAATGGCTATGATTTTTGGTGGCTAGGTCACCAGAGCATAATATACTTTAGGTTTTTCTTATTTTACAAATTAAGCTTCCGTATTTGGATATTTTCTCTTTGTCTCTGATTTTTCTGAGTCTCAAAACAGATGAAGAACAGAGTTGGCCACTGTAGCATAGCACTTATCAAATATAGGCTAAAGTTGGCTTGGCTTTTTCTTGATATTCCACAATTATCCTTTTATTCAATTACATCCATCCCTGATTTGCATTTCATATGCATCTGATGGGCTGGGATTTAGCTCAGCGTGTAGAGCGCTGCTCTGCAGTCTCTGAGGCCCCGAGTTCAATTCCCAGCACCGCAAAAATGGGAGAAGGCAATCCCAAAGCACTCAGCCATTGAAAACCCTATGAGGGTCGCTATGAGTTGGATACCAACTCGACGGCACCTAACAATGCATCTGATATCTTTCTTAGAAGTCCTACATGGGTTGTAGGTTGGAGAATATTTTTCTTCTTCATTAGTTTCTTTCTTATAGTATCACACATCTTATTTTCTTTTTATATAGTTTAGACAGTATTTTAAAACTTTTGCTTGATTAACTTTTCTTCTTTCTTGACGGTTCTGGACTCTGTGAAGTCTTTTGCTTGTTCCTGTGTTTGTTTTCCACAGAGGAGGTATATGGGCATGAGGTCACCCATTTTAGCTAAGATAACCCACATTTTCCTGCAGCCGTACCACCCTGGATCTGATCCCCTCAAATCTTGGAAGCTAAGCAGAGTCAGGCCAGGTTAGTACTTGGATGGGAAACAGCCTGGAAACACCAGGTGCTATAGGCTTTGGAGAAGGACCAGCATCCTACTCCCAAAAAACAGTCAGCCATTGGAAACCCTATGTATAGCAGAGAAACACTAACAATACTGCTTCGCCTGTTATATGTAGGATCGCTATGAGTCAGATACTGATTCAACGGCACCTAACAACAACAACAACTGACACTTGGATCAATATGACTGTGATAAAAATGGCTACCCATCATTTAAAGCTTTATTTTATTTGATCAAATGACCTTCTTCTCATTATGATAGAGACACAAGGACTCCTTTCTCTTAAGAAAGTAAAATGGGATTATTAAGAGAAATATTTTAAAAAGTAAAATGGGTTATTAAGAGAGGCTAGCTTATTTTATCAGTAAAAAAGAAATACACTAATTTTTAATGAAGTTATTTTAAAATGGTAAGAGGCCAGTGTTCTACAACGATAGCAGACTTTGATTGAAAAATTGGCTTAAAAATTCTTGTCTAAATCAGTTGGCTACATCAAAAGCTGGTTGTGGATAGATGAGATTTCTTTAAATCTTGGCATTTTGGACCAGTTTCTCTACGAAAACATTGCATGTATTACTCTGCATGCTTGGTCTGTGTATATTCTGATTTCTCAGACAGATTTCTTGGTGTGGTTGCTTTTGAAAAAGAATTAGGAGGTGGGTGAGGTGGTGCACGCCAGCGACTTGGGAGGCAGAGGCAGGAGGATCGCAAGTTCAAGACTAGAGGCAGTCTGCATAATTTAGCAAGACCCTGTCTCAAAAAGTAAAGAAATGGGCGGGGGTTGCAGCTCAGTGATACAGCACTTACAAAGCATGCCCTGGGTTTAACCCCCAGTACCACACACACACACACACACACACACACCACACACAGGCACACACACACAAAAAAAAAAAAAAAAAGAAAGAAAGAAAGAAAAAAGAAAAGAAAAAAAGAAAAAGAATTAGGAAAATGGGCCCTTTGTATCAGATTATAAATTCATATGACCTCAAGGGCAAAATGGAGATGTGAATCAAAATCTTTAAAAATGTGCATAATCTTTAACTCAGCAATTCTTAGAATTTATCCCCATAAGTGGTGATATCCTTAAAGATTTAGCTGTACGAAGTTCATCGTGGAAAAAAAAGGAAAACAATTTAAATGATCAGCAATAAGTACTTCGTTAAGTAAGTCACATAGAAAACCTCTACGCAAGCACTAAAAATTATATGTGAGAATATATTTGGTCACTTGGATGGATATGCTTTGTACCTTAAAATCAAGATTCCTTGCTAGTGTATAGAGTCTGATACCATTTTTGTACAGAGTCTGATACCATTTTGTACATATATGTACAGAATATCTGTATATATGTACAGAAAAAACCTCCTGAAATATATGTTAAAAAATTTAAGAGTCATTATCTTTGACTGAAAGAATAATGAATAATTATTATTCTTGTATTTTTCTTTACCTTGATTTTAAACATTTTCTGTGGTCACTAAGTGTTTATTTAAAAAGGCAAAATTTTTTAAGACAAGATGCATTTAAAAAGAAAATTATTATATATCTCAAATTGAATCAGTACTTCTTTTTAACTTAAACTTGTGTCTCTGGTATATTTAAAATTTTTCAAAATTTCTGTAACACTTAGTTCCAATTCAGTTAATATGAACAACATAGAGTATGTGGGAGCTTAATGTATGGTTCTTGCAGCTTTTCTTTAAAAACATGTTTCTGTAACATACATACATTTGTGATCACACACTCACATGCACACATGTATACATAGTGTCTATAAAGTACAAAGCACTTCTGAGGACCATGATTTCTTACATAGCTCATATAAATTCTTCACCCTAAAACTTCTTTTTTTTCTTTTTTCCTTTTTTTTCTTTTTGCGGTACTGGGACTTGGACCCAGGGCCTTGAGCTTGCATGCTTTGCAAATGTTGGACCTCTGAGCTGCCACCTCCAGCCCATCTTTTTTTTTACTATTTGAGACAGGGTCTTTCTAAGTTACGCAGACTGCCTCTGGTCTCGAATTTAGGATCTTCCTGTCTCCACCTCCTGAGCCGCTGGGATTACAGGCATGCACCACTGTGCCAGGCTCTTGCCCTAAAACTTCTTGACAGTCCCAGTTAGAACTGCTTGTTCTTCTTTTGGTCTTTTGTGATACCTCGTCTTACATACTTACAGGATTTTGAAATCAGTAATGATATATGGTTGACCTCCCAATTTAAAACACTCCCCATCCCACACCACAACTTGCCTGTGGTGCTTAGTATACTTTGTAATGATTTGAGACAGTTCAGCAGTACTAAACAAGCTGAGAATTGGTTCAGTTACCATGCTGTGATAAAAAGTTTCTGCTCATAGTTGATGTAGGTTCCCTGTATTTTCCACCATGCATAGTCTTATAACTTTAGCCCACTTCTCCCAAATTTCTTCCCTTTGTAGCCATTCCATATCACATCCTTATTTACTTGAAATTTTATTTTTATTGTTTATCATATATGAATTGATGACCCAGGTCCTGCAAAGGGAGGAATAAAGTATAGGGCATGATCTCAATGAACTTGCTGTTGAAGAAGCTTTGATGTTTGGAGTGTTTTATGTAAGAGGAATAACCTTAGATCCTATAGCATGGACCTTATCTTTTATGTGCTATTAATGCAAATTGACAATATTCATGACGAAGAAGGAAAGATGGTTGACATGCATGATTGCCTCTTTCCCACCATTAGGATTGCCTGATTTAGCAAATAAACATACAGAACACCCAAATGTAAGATTTGGGACATACTAAAAATTCATTACTTCCCTGAAATTCAAAATTCACTGGGTGTCAATTTTGTTTGGCAACTCTATTTATCAGACAAGCTTCCATTGATCTCTCTAATCTGAGATTAAAAATGGTGCGTCCTCTGAAGGAAACCTTTTCTTTTGCTGTTTTTCCGTCTCTTGCAGAGCTGCGCTTAACTTCAATTCTCTGTGCTGGCATGACTTATGCACATATCCTTAACAACAGTTCATATTCCAAAGAAAGAGCACGCGCGCGCGCGCACACACACACACACACACACACACACACACACACACACTCTCTCTCTCTCTCTCTCTCTCTCTCTCTCATAGTTGCTAATTGCTCTAATTAGAAGCTTTACTGAGTCACCAGTCACTTGATTGTACCACCTGAATATATCTCAAACTCAGAAAATTGAATAAAATGACTGTCTAAGGAAACATTTTTGTCTCTAAATGTGTCGGTCACAACAGCCCAGTCTGTCATTAGCAGGATATGCACTGACATGCTAATGTTGTTTCGATGATATCCTTGCTTCTTACCCAGCACGCTGTGGGGTAATTTATATGTAGTCCGATTTTCCCTCACAGGAAAGGCTGGTTAGCAGGAACTGCCCTGTTGTCCATGGAACTGTGTGAAGTCCATGTGGATTTTAAGGCTAACAGTAATGGGAAAATGCAATTTGTTTGACCAAATGAAGAAATGAGACAATTCAGTCTAGACAAGATAGCCTTGATTCAGCTCAGGGGCATATGGCATCTGTTAAGATTAATTGCCTACTGTGAAAAGGCAGGTTTCAAATCAGGGTGAGAATAACTTGTTGATCATCCTTGTTACTCAGTACATGAGCTTGACTCATTCCATTTGTGGGCTCAGGAGGCAAAGAGCCCAAGAGAGAGCCTAAGAATAGGAAGCTCAACCAGGCCTGGCAGTACTTCCCACAGGGCATATAGATAATGATCACCACAAAGTTGTGTATAGTTATTTTAGCCCACAGCAACCCTGTAAGCTCTGTCAACTCATTCTCCCTGCCTCCTCTTTGGGGCCTGCCTTTCCTATGTCCTCTGGTCCCTCCCTTATTTGTACTTCTCTTAATGTTGCACCTGATGAAGAGGTTCCTAATGATATGGATATGGCCATATTGTGAAATTCAACCCCTTCAGCAAAGGCGAACTGGCAGCTCAGCCTCAACTTATGCTGCTTTTCCACTGGGGCAGCTGCTATTATCAGCTTGCTATGTGGCCTCCTCTATGTCTTCCTCCACACTAAGCACTAAGTTCCACGTCGGCAGGTGCAGCAGCTGTTTTCTTTGCTGGTCCCTCCTGAATGCCCCGCAAGACCCACAGAGATTGAAAGACCTAGATCACTTGCATTTGATGGGTTAGGAAGACTTGTATGTATATATTTTTAATTGCCAAAACAGGATTGTAAAAATTGTGAGAGGCTTTGAAGCTTAACCTTGTAAGTATTTATCTCTGTGGCTGTATACCATATATTCTTAGAGGGCTAAAAGAAAATCAGATGCTGATTAGAATCATGTGTGGATTAGAGAGGATATGGGGGAAAATTATAGAACTACTGTACATGTCATAAAAACAATATGATCAATAACTTATCATTTTACTTATAATAATTCACCTATGATTCATCACACTCATCACCACTCATAACTGAAATATTATCAGTGCTTTCCATCATTTCACTGTTATATTTATTTGGTCACCCTGTGGACAAGGAGGCCTGCATCTGTAGCCCTGTGGCATCTGATCCCATCAGATCTCGGAAGCTAAGCAGGGTTGGGCCTGGTTAGTACCTGGATGGGAGACCACCTGGGAACACCAGAAGCTGTAGTCCTGGGAGAAGGACCTGGCAACCCCCTCCCAAAAATCAATCTGCCATTGAAAACCCTATGAACGGCAGAGAAGCACTGAAAATAGTGTTTCCCCTGTTGCACAGAGGGTCGCTATGAGTCGGATACCGACTCGACAGCACCTAACAACAATAACAACATGGACAAGGAAAAGAGCGAATTAGAATTGGGAACTTTTTTTCTTTTAGAGAATCACCAAAACCTGAGTTTGGATTAGATAAGATTCGAGAATATACAGCATATGTCAGTTAGAGATAAAATCTTTAAAATACACGTTATGAATATAAGGCCCAAGATAAATGTTTCACCAGACCTGGCCTATGTTAGATCCAAGTACTTAGCATAGCACTTGGCACACAGTAGATGCTTAGTTATTATTTATCAAATGACTGAATGAAGATAAGACAGGGAAGTTATTACTTCTTGTTGTGTAAGGATCTGAGGAGGACAAAGTCAGGTATTGGGGATGACTGAGGAGTTCACGGATAGATGGCAACTCAAGTGTTCATTTAATATCCTCTATTTCTTTTGGTGGGTTGGGATTTAGCTCAGTTGGTAGAGCACCACTCTGCAGTTTCTGAGGTCCCAAGTTCAATTCCCAGAACAGCAAAAATGGGAGAAGGATGTGGCAATTCACTCTCAATGCAATCCCCAAACTATACGCCATTGGAAACCCTGTAAGGGTCACTATGAGTCGGACATGACTTGACGGCATCTAACAACAACAACTTCTTTTGGTACTTCCTTTTTGAAATTCCCTAAGGCTGGATAGGGGCTGGGATTTAGCTCAGTTGGTGGAGCGCTGTGCTGCAGTCTCTGAGGTCCCGAGTTCGATTCCCAGCACCACAAAAATGGGAGAAGGGCCTGGCAATCCACTCCCAAGGCAATCCCAAAACAATCAGCCATTGAAAACCCTATGAGGGTCGCTATGAGTCAGATACTGACTCGACAGCACCTAACAACAACAACAACAACAAAGGCTGGTTAAGTCAACACTTTTGTACCTCTGCTCTGGTGACAATCAGTTTTGTACTCTTTGGTTGATTCAAATATCTTCCCCTCTAGACTCAAAATGTGACTTACTGAGTTTTGTACCCATGGAAGCTCTTACATAAAGACATCAAATGTTCGTTGAACCAAAAATTGCCATGTGCGGGGCGGGGTGGCGCATGCCTGTAATCCCAGTGGCAGGAGGATCGCAAGTTCGAGACCAGAGGCAGCCTGAGAAACTTAGTGAGACCCTGTCTCAAAAATTAAAAAAAAAAAAAGAAAAAAGAAAAAATGGGCTGAAGGTGCAGCTTAGTGGTCCAGCACTTGCAAAGTATGCAAGTGCAAGGCCCTGGGTTTAACCCCCAGTACCTTGAAAAAAACAAAAAAAAATTGTCATGTGCTTTGTTAGGTGTCTCATGTCTGATTGTATATTAACCTGTGTGGGTCAAACTGCTAAGAGGTTCTAAGAGTGTTGCCCCAAAGCACCACTTCTTTGTATTAGATTCTTCTAATTGTTGTTGTTATTGTTAGGTGCTGTCCAGTCATGTCCGACTCATAGCGACCCTTATAGAGTTTTCAATGGCTGATTGTTTTGGGGTTGCCTCAGGAATAGATTGCCACATCCTTCCCCATTTTAGAGTCTTCTAAGAGCTGTCATTTTATCATCTGACTGGGTTGTCCCTGTTTCAGGGCCAGACAAAGAGGCTATAACTCAAGCTTTTACTGATATGTCACAAGGGTTTCACAATTATTGCACATTCTCAATTTGTGTATGTTTTGAATGTGTAGCCTATAGCTGTACCACTGTGGCATCCCACCCTGTCAGATCTTGAAAGCTCAGCAGGGTTGAGCCTGGTTAGTACTTGGGTGGAGACCACCTGGGAGCACCAGGTGCTATAGGCTTGGGAGAATGACCCGGCAACCCACTCCCAAAAAACAATCAGTCATTGAAAACCCTATGAATAGCAGAGAAATACTAACAATACTGTTTCACCTATTTGCTATGAGTCAGACACAGACTGGATGGCACCTAAAAATAACAATACTGAATGTATATTGAGTATAGCATGCATTTAATATTTAATGATGAACAGATATGTTTTAGTATTTTAACTTGAGATTTTATAAATTTAAATTGATTTTCAGATCAACAGTTCAACAGCTTTGTTCTTTGCTAAAACTGTGTGACTTTTTTTTTTCATAGTTGGAGATTGAACCTAGGACCTTTCATATCCTTTGCAAGTGCTCTATCACTAGTCTGCAACCCCAGCCCACTTCTTTGTTTTATTTATTTATTTATTTATTTATTTATTTATTTATTATTTTATTTTGAATCAGACACAGTCTCACTAAGTTTCTCAGGTTGCCTCTGATCTCAAACTCCTGATCCTCCTGCCTCTACCTCCCAAGTCAGTGGGAGTACAGGAATGTGTCACCATACCTGATTTAGAACTGTGTGACTTTGAGCATGTCACTAAAACTGTGCTTCATCTGTAAATAGGAATAATACAGAGGAACTACCCAAAGGATGTTCATGGAGATATAAAGTATCACTGTATTGTGGAGAACTACCATTTATTAACCACTTACTATTTACTGACCATTAACTATTTATTGACCACTTACCAGTAGAACATACTAAGTGATTGGTAGATGATAGCTGTTGTCATTTTCATCATCTTCATTATCATTGGTTTCCTACAGTTTTAGACACAATGTTAAATTCCAAGAATACAAGGGCAAATAAGACAGATGTAGTTCATTGCAGAGGTTCCTGGAGTCAGTGGTACCTGAGCTGCATTTTAGAAGGTAGGCTGGTAAGAGTTTGAATTAGTGCAGTGCTGGTAGGTATGGAAAAGAAGGGATTACTTAGGAGATAAGAATGGCAAGTTTGGGCAATTAATTTGAAATATGAGGAGGGTGAGAAAAGAGCAAAAGGAAAACCAGAGAGAAGCTCATTTTTCTGTTTTTTAGCTGTTTATGTGGTTATGCCACTAACTGAGAGATTGTGTATGAAAGGGGAGCAGGCCTAGGGGAGCAACTGGTGGGTTCTGTTGTAGATGAGTTGCTTTGAATGGCTATGGGGCAGCCAAGTGGAGATGTTTTCCTGGCAGTTGGATATATGGGTGTAGACTAAGATAAGAGACTGGTGCAGATTGGAGAGAATTTGAAAGTGTCAGTAGAAGCCAGTATCAGTATCAGTAGGTGATAATTTAGATAAGAATATGTATACCTATCAAGGGACAGTATATGGAGATTGAAAAATAGTAGGTCAGTGTCAGAGCCCTAAGAATCTCCTGTTTAAAGAGTGGGAAATGGAGAAGGATACTGAAGAGGATGGTTGCAGAAGCATGAAGGGAATGGAGAGGGAGTTTTCCAATTACTTTATCTGTCTCTGCTTTTTTGCCTGGAAGACTCTTGAAAATTCTCCTCAATACCTTACTAGAATGCAGCCATTCCCAATTAAGCTCTACTTTCCATTGTCAATCTACATTTAATACCACTTTACAGATGAGATACTTGAAGCTCACAGGAGGGCATTTGTTCATTAAAAACTAAGATCAAATTCTTTAAAGGGACTGTTCTATCATGTGCTGTCCATGAAATACATAGCATTGCCTTGTGTGTGTCTGGGAGTACTTGGGCAGATGTCACCTGGCGTGAAGGTTGCTTGGGGCTATCAGAGCTGGGAGGATGTGTTAGTTTCCTAGAATTATTGTAATAAACTAGCACATACTAAATGGCTTAAAACAAACAAATTTATTCTTTCATTGTTCTGGATTCTAGAAAGTTTGAAATAAAAGTGTTAACAGGGCCAGGTTCCCAAAAGGGCTCTAGGAAAAATCCTTCCTTGTATTTTCCAGCCTTAGGAATCTACTGGCAGTCGTTGGTTTCTAGATACATCATCTCTGCTTCCATAGTTACATGATATTCTCTGTGTACTCCTTTATATGCTTCTTTGCATGGCCTGCTCATAAGGACAAAACTCACTGAATTTGGTGCCCACCCTAGTCCAATATGATCTAGTATGACCTTCTCTAAATTTCATTGCATCTGTAAAGATTTTTTTGCCAAATAAAGTCATATTACAGGTACTGGAGGTTAGAACTTGAACATATCTTTTGGGAGGCTATAGTTCAATCTGTGACAGGGGATATAGTGGAAAGAATCCTAATGGGGATCTTGCAACATCATCTTCATATTGCAAAAAAGGGCTTAGAGGCAAACATTGAGCTAGTTTGGGAGTGTTTACCCTTAGGAATTTGTTAGAGGGATACATGCTATATGAGAACTATCAATACTAGTTCTTATAAGTCTGGCAATAAGATCAGTTAGACATTGTCTTTAATAATCTGTATGGTTATTAATGATAAAAGGATACTATTTATTTAGAAATTACTAAGTGCCAACATTTTACTTACATTTTCTTTCCTTCTTCTAGCCACTGTACAATGTAGATGTTATTGTCTTCGATTTGAAAAGGAGGAAGTGGAAGGTTGGAATATTAAGCAATTTATTAAAGGTCACAGGGGTAAAATCCACAGAATTGGGATTCAAAATCAAGTCTGTTTGGATCACATTGCTTTTTGTTTGCTTTGTTTTATTTTAGAGACAGAGTCTTGCCATGTAGCTCAGCTTTTATGGGACATGCTATGTAGCCCAGGCTTGCATCAAACTTATGATCCTCTTGGCCTCAGCCCCCCAAGTGCAGGGATTATAGATATGCACCACTATGCCAAGATTCCACATTGTCTTTTTACAGGACTAGAGTTTTGAAGAGTTTTGTGTAAAGTCCACTGTGTATCTATGCATTAATAGACTATTTCATTTCTAAAAGAATTTGAAGACACTTAAAGAAATACATATAATGCAAGGGAATAAAGAGTAATTTAGAAACTCAGAGCTGAGGAAACACAAGAGGAGGAAAATGTAATGATGTCACATGTACAGTTGTTGCATGTACAGTTAGAACATAAAAATGCATGTCATAATGTCCAGTGTCATGATTTCAGAGAGTTGCAAATTTGTCCCTGGGCTTTCTACAAGCAAAGAGAAAATATGATCTGTTAAAATTTTCACAGTATCCTAAAAGTAAAGCGATAACAAGACTAAGTCCTTAGTAGAAGCTAAGCTTTTCTTAGTACTGTGTTCTGGGAGGAATGTCTCCTGAAGGTCTTCATAAAAAGGACTGTGGAATGTCTGAGCAAAGACCCTGGTGACTTCCTCACAGAAGTATCTACCAGCACATGTATTTCAGGGTGGTTCTTGGAACTTCCCTCCATGCAGACTGGTGCCTCCTTGCCAACTGGGGCTACTTGGCAGGCACTTGGCAGGGGTTTGGTGGTTTTTCTTATGTTGAGCTACAGAAAGGAGTTGGGCAATTCAGCTGGATTGGGAAAACATTTCTTCACCATTGTCCAAAGTGGGGAAAAGTGTGGTCACACACTTTGGCATTCTCTGGGGCAGTCAGTGTGCAGAGACTGCCTTGACATTTCCACAGCCCTTGCCCAGATCCAAGCCTGCATTTCTTATTAGAGATACAAAGGAACTTTGAGGGAAACAATCTGTAGGCATCAAACTCTTCCATTTAGTCTGAACTGAAAAGCAAGCTGTCCTGTTAGATTGACCCAATGCCATGAACAAAGGTACAGGGCATACTAGACTTCCACGTAGTCCTTTCCTGGATTTGATTTGGTATATACTGCTGTCCAAGGAATAGTCCTAGGTGGAGCAATCTAAGGAGCCATTCTAGAGTTTTGTCTATATTGAAGTGACTTATTTTTACCCTTTAAAGAAATTCTTCATAAATTGTGTGGCTTAAAATTCAAAGCCAGGATAGCCTTATGGCTCCAAATAATATGCCTAATTAAATATTGGCATACCTCTTTGGATTACCAATTTTGTATACTTGAATATTTTTCTTTAAAAATAAAACTCACAGCTAGACACAGTGGTGCAACCTGTAATCCCAGTGACTCAGGATGTGGAGGCAGGAGGATTTTAGTTTCAAGGTTAGGCAGCCTGCATAACTTAGTGAAACCCTGTCTCAAGATATAAAATAAAAAGTGGGCTAAGGGTGCAGCCCAGTGGCAGAGCACTTGCAAAGTATGTGTGAAGCTCTGAGTTCAGCCCTGAAGTACCACAAAAATAAATAAATAAATAAATAAATAAACAAATAAATAAATAAAATGAAACTCAATGTGAAAAGGGCCATGTGAATAGCTCCAGAGCCAAAGCTTCTTTATATTCCCATGCAAGACACAGTTAATAGAGCAGAAATTGGGATTGCCCTGTGCACATACATCTCTACCAGAACAGGGCAGTAACACTTGTTGCCAAATATGGTAATACAGTTTCTCAGGAATGGTCCCCATTGCTAGGTCAGCAGTGCTGGAAGTGTCTACTGCATGAACATTTCATCCTTCTATCCATCCATCTCTGATGATATGGTGCCAGATACACAGTGGTAAAAAAGGGATGGCAAAAGGTTTATGTCATACCAGAATGTCCAGGATTTCAGAAAATAAAAATAAAATTATAGAGTTTTATAAGTGCTATGAACGAAATAAAAAGGACAGGAGGGTAATTTTGTAAGACGATAGGTAAACGGAGACCTGAAGAATGAAGAAAAGTCAACCATGTGAAGAGCTGGAAGGAGAGCATTTGGGGCAAACAGGACAAGGAGTTTAAAGGCCCTGAAGGAAAGGAGGTTGGGATATTTAAACACAAAGGAGATTAGCTGGATTGGACTGAAGGAAATGGAGCAGCTGACACCAGAATGGTTGAGATTGAGTAGGGTGTGACAGGCCACGGTGGAGTTCTGATTTTATTCTAGGCCCAGTGAAAATACATGAAATAATTTGAAGCAAGAGAGTGGTATGTTGTGACATGTGCTTTAGAGAGATAATTTTGGGGCCATATGGGTGCTTAAATGAGAGGAGATATTTCAGTGGGCCAGGTGAACGTTGTGGCGGCCTAGATGATAGGATCAGAAAGGAGCAAAGAACAAGACTGAATTGATACATGCTTTCAGTGAGTTACTTATGGTGTATTCGTCCAGGCTGACATCTGTGTTCCCAAAAGAAGGTTTTCTAGAAGTGCCATTGATTATCCATTTGGTTACAAGGTCTTTACTAAATTAACATGAGAACTTTTTTTTATAACCAGTAAGTAATCTCATTTGGCATTACATCTCAACTTGTTGTTAGGTGCTGTCGAGTCAGGTCCACCTCATAGCGATCCTATATATGACAGAATGAAATACTCCCTGACATTGTGCCATGCCTGGCACCATGAGTGTTTATCTGCTACTCATTGGGTTGATTGTTTCTGGAGTAGGCTTCCAGGTCCTTCGCCCTAGCCTGCAGCAGCTGGTGTTCCTAGGCAGTCTTCCATCCAGGTACTAACCAGGCTGACCCTGCTTAGCTTCTGAGATCAGACAGGAATCTGATGCCAGGGTGGTATGGCTGCAGACAGATCTTAACTAAATGGCCTTAAACTAGGTTACATCTCTTATACTGTAGACAATGATTTAAATAATTTAATTAATTGGTCTTAAGTTGGGGTTGGAGCTTGAATTTCCCAGGTTTGGCTTCAGGTTTAAATTTCTGAGTGTCCCCTAATGTAGTTCCTATGTGCACACAGAACAAATGCGTATCCCTATACATTATAACATTTAAATAAAATAATGTGTTTCATTATCTACTTAAACCATAGATAATTACCTATAGTCAATTCATAATGAAATGTAAACACACCATATAACCATATAATTAAGAAATCATATAATTTCTTAAGAAAATGACCCTAATCTGTTATTTATTAACCACAGATGAGAGCCTAAACCTGACAATGCCAACTCTTTCTAATTTGATTTTTTTTTTTTTTTAAATATCCCAACACTAATGCTCTGACTCAAACTACATTCCCCTGAAACACTGGTGTGTAATAGGGTGGACCAAGTTGTTCCTGTACTTGAAGTCAAGCAATAGCAGGCAACCTTTCTTGTATCACAAAGAAATTTTAAAAAATGAAGTGAAGCTTGTATATTCCAAATGAATTTTTAATACTTTCTTAAACTTTTGCACATCTGATGGCTTACCTAGAATAATGGTGTCTTAGTTTTAGATTATTTAGTTATTTTATAAGCTAGTGTCTGATTTGGCATACACTGACTACATTCGTTATTTTTACAAGTAATCTCATAATGTTCTGCAAAAATTTCAGGACTTCTGGAGACTAGCTACTGTAAAAAATACATCAAAATGCAGAATGGCACAAATATGATAGAAGCATTTTTGGCTTGTCTAAGTTTGGAACAGGGGAGTGGAGCTGCAGTTGGCTCTCTTCTAAGCAGTGACTGGGGGCAGAGTTATGCTCTCTCTTGTGGTTCTACCATGTTCCATGTGGCTTCCAAAGTTGCAGGGTTTGTCCTCATCAAGCTAGCTCAGAGGGGCAAGAGCATGGAGGAACCTGCATGGGATAGTTATATGGGCAGGGCTCTGAGGGGCACATGTCACGTCTAGTCACATCTCCTTGGCTGAAAGTTACATACAGTGAGCAAAGGATGCCAGAAAATTTAGTAACATGCCCAGGAAAGAGAGGGAGCAGTCTGATGAGCAGTTAGCCCATCCCTGCCATGCTGTTGATCCATTTGGACAAAGTCTAGCAATCCAAACATAATGCCCATGGTCTGAGTTGGCTCAAGGGGTTGGAGTGGCATGAGCAGACACACTGCAGATGCATAATAAAGACTTCTAAAAATCAACTTGGAGAGAACTGGGGTCATCACCATGGGCAACTTTCTAGTAGGGCTATTTTCTTTCTTGAAAGAGTGAAAGAAGAAATACTGTTGAAATAAAAGACTTATGTTCTTTTCAAGGCTATACAAATCAGAAGGTACATGGTTAGTTTGCCATTGTTTTTGAGGGAAGTGGATGGTGCTTGGGATTTGATCCCCAACACAAAAAGAAGGAGGAAGAGGAGGAGGAAGAGGCATATCATTGTACTCTGTCCTTGTTTGCCCACCATTACCCTCTCATGACTCACCTTCGTGTTCTTTGTTTTGTTGTTACTATTGTTGGTTTTATTGCTGGTTTTGTTTTTAATAAAGGGAAATGTTTATCCAGGCATGGTGGCACATGCCTGTAAGCCCAGAATTTGGGCGGCTGAGGCAGGAGGATCTTGAGGCTAACTGGGGCTACATCGTGAGAACCTATGCCTCACACCCAAAAAAAAGGAATAAAAGGAAAAAAATTGTCATCTAACTTCTAAAAAATAGCTTTATAAAGAAAAACTTTCTTTCTGCCTCTGACAAAATGAGTTAAACATACTTAGGTCTCTTTTTCTGCCTGTGGAGTATGAGGCCTTATACCTCTCCATGTGATCACATCGGAATAGCTAGAAGCTATTTTTGAAATCCTGCAGCTTGATTTGACCTAGGGGACCAGGCAAACATGATTCTAGGATGTGGTTGGAATTCATTTTTGGCTTCTCTGTCAGAAGAAGAAAAGGCACTGCTATTCTTGTGAGAAGAGCCAAGAGCCAAGGTCTGCCAAAGTCTCCACCAGGCAGTGGACAATTAGGAGCATCCTAGGGGCTGTGCCACATGGACCTGGGACATCCTATCACAGGGACAAGCTGTGGGTAGGCCCAGAGCATCATGCCATTAAAATAGAGGATAGTGTGATTTAACCATGTACTTTAAAAAACATCACCCATAATATCATGAGGAATTAGTGTTTTGGGGAACGTACTTTGTGAGACACTGATTTGAATACAGTATAGAAGATAATGCTAGAAAAGAAATTTAATATCCAAATTCTGGTAGACACTATCTGTGGAGGATTATGAAATTACTCTTTTGTTTAGGCAACACAAACGACAATAATAATTACATCATAACTTCACTGTTTTGTTTTAAGCAAATGAGAAGTATGAAAAACTCATAGCTTTTATATCATAAAATGCCTCCCCTGACTTTATTTTTATTTTATTATTTTTTCCATTTACGGGTTGAACCCAGGGCCTTGCTTATGCTAGGGAATTGCTCCCCCACTGAGCCTCACTTCCAACCCCTTTATTAGTTTTTTATTTTGACACAGTATCTTGCCAAATTGCACAGGCTGCCTCTAGTCTCAGACTCTCAGTACTTCTGCCTCAGCCTCCAGAATAGCTCAGATTACAAGCATGAGCCATGCCACCCGCCTAATTTTCTTCCTCATTCTTTTTCTATTACCACATAACCATCTTACTTTCATCAAATGAGTCACTTAAATTTATGTTTATTCTTTTCAGAAGATGTGTTAAAATCTCCTAGAAAGGAAGATAAAGTTGTAAATAAGGTGCATAGTGTCACTAAAAGTTATTACATAAATTTATTTGCCCTATAACTTCATTTGATGTTTCTTTAAATTTAAGGGATTTGAGGTATGTTGGGAACTTCTTTTCTCTTTCCTGTCCTTCATCTCTCCCTCCTTCCTTCCTTTTACCCCTTCATCCCTCTCTTCCTTGAAAATATGTGCTGATACTAAGGCTTAGCATTAAAATTGTGAAATTCTCAATAACTTTTATTATGTGAGTATATTTGTATTTTTTATCAGATGAGTAAATGTATCTCTTATGTGCATTATGTACATTAAGGAAAACAAAAAACATTTGTGTTATTCAGTTGACAATTTGGATGGCTTTTCCATAGAGCTCTATTCGGATTGTGTGGGACAGTTTATAGATGTGAATCTGTAGCATGGGTGCAACCCATCTTATTTTATTGCCATGGAAGACATCACATATCTATCACAGCACTCATTCTTGCTAAGCCCAGATCAGGTCTTTACTGTGTAATGGGTAGGCAGCTACTGTGTATCAATTGGAACCGGAGCTATTTGCTTTCCCTGGTATAGTAGGATTAGAGTTTTAAGAGACCTTGCTTCTGTGATTTTTTTTGTTTGTTGTTTGTTTGTTTCAGAGATTGTTATGGTTTGAATCTAAAATATTTCCCCACATGTCATGTGCTTAAATCTTGGTCCTGGGCTAGTGACACTGTTTGTAGAGGCTGTGGAACTTTGGGAGGTGGACCTAGCTAGTAGAAGTAGGTCACAGAAGGGGGGCCTTTGGAGGTTTTACCTGGATCCCTGTTCTGGCAAGCTCTTTCTGTTTCCTGATGCTATGATGTGAAGTCTTCCACCACAAGTCCTGCCACTGATTTGTCATGCCTCCCCGAATCTATGAAGTGAAATCCTTTGAGCTGTGAGCTAAAATAAATCTTTCCTCTCCTAAACTGTTCTCTCAGGTGCCCCAGTGGTACACAGGCTAACGAGCACAGAGGGGTCTTTCTGTGTATCCCAGGCTGGACTGGAACTCATTGTATAGACCAGGCCGAAAACTTGCATCCATCCTTTTGTCTCAACCTCCCAAGTGCTGGGATTACAGGCATGTGCCACCATTCCAGGCTTTGCTTTGGTTTTAATGAGATGGCTAACCTTGGGAAACAGCCTCAGGCGCCCTATTTTCTTCATTTATTTAGGGCAGATGATTTATTGGATTATTTTAAACATCCCCATTAATGTTGTTCCTCTGTCCATAAGAAGCTGCCTTGATGGCAAACTAAAACTCTGCATAGTGTTTCTGCATGCCCCTTGGAGACAGCATTTGATCTCTTATTTGCCTTTCTTAGAGGTATCTGATACCTTATCTCTCTTATTATTTTCTGTGTGAATTAATATTTCAACATATTTTAGTGTATTTTATTTTAAGACAAATGGCCTTCAAAATGGAAGAATACAAGTTTTGATTTCCTACATTTAGTGACGTAGCCCCCCACCCCCATGAGTCTGTTTGTCTAGAAGAAGCTTGGCCTTCTACCTACCTCTTCAACCTCCTCCACATCCTACCAGGACTCCTTTTTTTCTTTTTCTTTTTTCTGTACTGAGCCAAAGGTCTTGCATATACTTTGCAAGCACTCTTCCACTAAGCTTCACCCTCACCATCACCCCTTTTCTTAATTTTTTTTACTTTGAGACAGAGTCCCACTAAATTGTGCAGGTTGCCTCTTGCCTTAAACTTGTGATCCTCCTGCCTCTGCCTCCTGAGTCACTGAGATTACAGGTGTGCACCATTCACCTTCCTGCCAGGGTTTATGTCATAGTCCCTACATTTGGATTTGTCAGCCCCTTGAGAAGCCCTGGTGGCTTAATGGTTGAAGAAACCTCCAAATAAGCCTTGTGATTTTTCAGTGTGATACTTTAAAAGACTTCTCAGTTTTGTTATGATTTGATGTAGAACATCAACATTTAATACTAAGAGTTCAGATTCAGTCAAAAGAGAGTATGCCTCAGCCAAAAGATACTATTATGATGTCAGAGAAGTGGTTTCTTCAGCAACATGTTCACAGAATATGAATGTCCCAGTTACGTATTACTGAGAGTTATATTTCCTTCATCACCCCAAGTGGTACTGGGCTCTTTGTTGGGGCTACCTAATAATTCTTTGTTGGTAGGTACCTCTTCTTAACCTCCTAATAACAGGTTGCCTGCAGCCATACCACTGTGGTATCTGATCCCGTCAGATCTCAGAAGCTAACCAGGGTCAGACCTGGTTAGTACTTGGGTGCTAAACTTCTGGGGAACACCATGTGCTGTAGGCTTGGGAGAAAGACCTGGCAGCCCACTCCCAAAAAGCAATCAGCCATTGAAAACCCTATGAATAGCAGAGAAGCACTGACAATATTGTTTTACCTGTGGTACAGAGGGTCTCTATGAGTTGGACACTGACTTGACAGCACCTAACAAAAAAAACAGGTTAACTTGAGTTCTTTTTCTCCTCTCTTCTTCCTCCTCTTCCCCCTCCTCCTCCTCCTCCTCCTTCTTCTTCTTGAGACACAGTCTTACTGTGTAGCCCATGTTGGCCTGGAACTTCTTGGGTAACACAGGTTGGTCTCAAACTTTTAATCCTCCTGACTTGCTGAGATTGCAGGCATGTTCCTCCACACTGGGCATCTTGAATTCTTTAAAAACAAAAACAAAGTAAAACAAAAACTCATTAGCATGTCAATCATCTCAAAAGAAAAATAGTATGATTATCATTATCAACTCTAATTGCTTAAAGAACTTAAACCTGCCTGGGGGCCATGACACACACCTGTAATCACAGTGACTTGGGAGGCTGAGGCAGGAGGATTGTGAGTTCTAGGCCAGAGGCATCTTGCACAATTTAGTGAAACCTTGTCTCAAAAAAAAAAAAAAAAAAAAAAAGGATGGTAGTGGGGATCTGGGAATGTGGCTCAGTGGTGAAACACTCACCTAGCATGCTTGAGGCCCTAGGTTCAACACTCCAGTACTACAAAAAAACAGAACAAAATGAAACAAACAAAAAAAAGGAAATTAAAACTAATTAGTGAATTACTTTTACGAATCACTTTAGACCGGAAAAGAAATGATCATTTCTAAGTGCTATGTTTCTGACATGTCTTTTTAACTGGTTGTTATTCAAAGAATAATTTTTAAGCCCCTACTTTGTTCTAGGCAGTTTGCTTGATTTGAAAATATAGCTGTGACTCAGAGATCCTTTCTATGTTGGCTTTACCAGTAGATCTTTTTTTTTAAGTTTATACTCTATTTAATTTTATTTGGAGTGACTGTAAATGGTATTATGTTTTTTTATTGGAAATTTTTAATGTACACCTTAATGTGATTCATTCTGACATGCTTTTCATTATGACACTTCCATATATGCATTTTGTTGTACATTATATGTATAAGTTCCCCCTTACCCTCTTGTGTGCTTTCTCCCCCGACCCACCCCCCATCAAAGACTTCTCATCCATTTACTAGTCTTTTTATGGTAATATTTTTCTATATATCCTTGGGTTCCAATTCTGTTTAAGACAGAAACTTTTTCTGTAGTGAACTTTCTTTTTACATTGTCAGAACTATTACATGAATTTTCTAGACCATCTATAATAATACCATTCTTAGCTTTTTTTTTCTTTTATTATGATCCGACCTTTGTATAGGACTTTTTCCTTCTTATAATTTTGATTCATCTCCCACATATGAGTGAGAACATGTAGTATTTCTCTTTCTAGCTTTTGAGATAATTGACATTCATTCACATAAAATAATTTTCTCCAATTCCATCCATTTTGCTGCGAATGGCATTATTTCATTTTTTTTTTATTGCTGAGTAGTATTCCATTGTGTATATGTACCATAGTTTTTTTTATCCATTCTCCTGTTGATGGGCACTTTGGTTGATTCTATATCCTTGCTGCCTGCAGCTGTAGCCCTGTGGCATCCGATCCCGTCAGATCTCGGAAGCTAAGCAGGGCCAGGCCTGGTTAGTACCTGGATGGGAGACCGCCTGGGAACACCAGAAGCTGTAGGCTTGGGAGAAGGACCTGGCAACCCCCTCCCAAAAGTCAATCTGCCATTGAAAACCCTATGAACAGCATGGAAGCACTGGCAATAGTGTTTCCCATGTTGTACAGAGGGTCGCTATGAGTTGGATACCGACTTGATGGCACCTAACAACAACAACATATCCTTGCTATTGTGAAAAGTGCTGCATTGAACATGGAGATGCAGGTGTCTCTGTGGTATGATGACACATCTCCTTTTGGGTAAATTCCCAATAGTGTTATAGTGGGGTCATATGGTAGATCAATTTTTAGTTTTTTAAGATACCTCCATATTGATTTCCACAGTGGCTTTACCAGTAGATCTTTGGAGACTCAACTACACAGTCACTGTCTCCTATGATAGGCATGTATTAAGGAACCAGCTATCTAGTTTAGTCCCCTGTACAGAATGCCATTGTATAGCTACTTCCTGAAATAATCAAGAAATCAATTGAGACTTGGAAACCCTCCATCAAAACCATGTTTTCACGCCAATCCTGGTTGCTGTAAGATTTGTTTTAGACCAGTTTATGTTTATAGAGCATGTGTTATAAGCAACATGTTAAAGGCTGAAAAGTAGCACAAGAGGTGCCCAGTGAAGAGAAGATAACCACTGTGTTGAATATGACAAATAACAAAAGTAAGATGATGAGCAATTACTCTGTTAATTCAGAGATACACAGAGGAGCCCAATGGCTAGAAAGAAAACACAGAGAAGGAGGAAGTAAAGGATGAGTAGAAGATACTCATGGGTTTGAATCTCAGGATCCTATTGCTGCCACTTCTGAGCTGTGTGACCATGGCAGAAATTCTTACCATATGGAATCCTCTGCTTCTTTCTCGGAAGAGGAATGATACCATCTAATCATGAGATGTGATGAAAGAGATGTAAATGCTTATTAGAGTTTCTGAAATATGACACACTTAGTCATTAGTATCTGTTAAGTGCAGTAGAACTCACCAAATAGTTTTACTTGCCTATAAATTAGCAATACTACATCATACAACTGTAGTCAAGCTTGATAAGCTGCCGTGTGGAATGACTGCCACATGGAATATGGATGCATGCATTAAATATTGGCTACTATTATGATGAAAAAGGTGGACAGATGAGAGAAGGCATTTCAGACAGAGAAGAGGCACATAGCCTGGTCCAGGCTCTGCAAGTAACCTGGCCCACTTGGACAGAGGATTTGTTCAAGTAGGTACTATTTGAAGCCTAGATGATGGTTATAAAATATGTGAAACATGAAGGAATAATCTCTTAAGTGGGGATTTTGAAGGAAGACTTCAAGATTCTAAAAGGAAATTCAATGTTTTTTAAGTTTCCTTCTGACTCTGATATTCTGTGGTTCTGCCAACATATCTAATGATTCCCAAGAAAGGATAGGATGTGTCCAGCATCCCACTTCAGTAGAAACCCAGGGCTGCAGGCTGGACCATACCAGCATAAGGCAGTGTCTTCTTATCTGTTTTGACAGGTTCCTGAATGAAGAAACTGTTTCATTTTCATGTGACAATCTGCCCAAGTATTTGATTTGACAGATAAGATGACACATTATTGGTGTTGTATTATGTCTTGTTTTTAATTTGTTTTGAGAACCAGATTCAAAGAGGAGGAAGAAAGGGAGAGAAAAGTGGCTCTCCAGGAGGTGAGTCTCCAAGTAGAACTGAGACACTTGAACAACGTGTCACTTTACATACTTTGCATATGTGAGTCAATAGGCAGGTACCTGGTTTGCCAATGAACAGCTGAGAGCTCATGCCAGAGAAGAAACCAGTCCCTCCAGGTAACTAAATAATGGTGTTGGCAGGAGGACTTCATGCCTTGGGCTCTAAAGAGGAGCCGAGAGGTTTGTGGGCTTCGTGTTGTCATGGCACCAGCCAGATTTGGAGTGTAACTTAGTGAAGCATTCCCAAAGTGACTAATGAAATATTATAGGAACGTAAATTTAGAAAATTCAGGGTTAAACAAGTCAAAGAGGTTTCTTTACTCCATATATCTTCAGTATGCTGGTATGAACTGTGAATGTCTAAGACGGAGAAAATGAATGAATGCAGTACGCCCCAAGCTTACTGGCAAAGGGTAGTTTTCAATGTAGAGTGAATCTGGGAACTAGAGTCTTGAGCAGACCATGAGGAAAAGCTGATTCAGGGTCAGGAACTCTAGGTTAAATCATTCCTTTTTTCTTGCTTTTCCTCAATGGGTCCAGATGCAGACAGGTTTATAGGCAACTTTGTCTTCCCACCAGCCAAATGCAAGACACTGTCCAGAGAGCACATGTCATTTGGAAAAACCTGGTATGGTATGGTAGACAAAATATTGCTCCCCTGTAAGTGAGCTTTCTAATCCATAAAACCTGTGAATATGATACTCACATGTCAAAAGAGATTGTGTAGATGTGATTACATTAAAGATATTGAGATGGGTGATTGTCCTGGACTATTAGAGTGGGCCCTGTGTCCTCACAGGGTCTTTATAAGAGGGGGGCCAGCAGGTGAGAGTCTGAGGAGATTCAGGGGCAGAAGCAGAGGACAGAGAGATGCAAGGCCATGAGTCAGGAATATGGGCTGCCTCTGGAAGCAGGAAAAGGGTGTGAGGAAGTGGATTCTTCCCTAAAGCCTCCAGAAGGGACACAGTCTGCCACCTGCTTTAGGGTCCTGGCCCACAAACTGTGAGATAATGAACTTGTGTTGTTTTAAGCCACTAAATTTGTGGTAACTTGTTACAGAAGCAATAGGAGACTAACTCATGGGGGTTGAATTGGTCCCACTTCTCCTGTGCTCAAAGGTAGCAGTTGAATGAACACCCTCCTGGGAATCTGCTCGTATTCAGGGCTCTGGTATTTGAGGAGGAGGCCTGTGGTAACTGGCATTTGGCCAAGGAGTCCTGCTGTCTTGCTGTCTTGTCCCTACCTCCTCAAACCCAAAGTGCCAAGATCACTCCAGCCCTTGCTTACACTGCTCAGATGTGCAGTAACCAGACCAACAGGCTCTGAAAGAAGTGGCATGGTTGGTGACTGCCCGTGATGTGCATCATTATGTAGTGATATGAGCTAGCTGATGAACTTGTACTTCACTTTTATCCTGTGGTCAATGAGTGCATGAATAGCAGAACTATGTAAGACAAGGACTGCATGTATTGTAATTATGGCACAAATCCTGCAGAACGGTTGTTATAGCAGGACGGATGGACAGCCTGGCCATGACTTCATGTGTCTGCTGAATGCCAGAGTCTACATTTGACTGATATAAGTGTTGGGGATGTCAGTAAACAATGTATAGATTTAAAGTTGAGCCAAGGGCAAGGTAAGACTATTTGTACGTTTCTGATCACTACAGTTCAGTTCTCCAGGAACCATTGGCTGAGACCCTCAGATTTGCATGTAGGAGGTTTATTGGAGACAGCTTACAGGAATAATGCCCAGCAGGTAAATGTGAGCAGCAGATTTAGGCAGAGGGAGAAGTTGACTGTGATACCCAGGGGCTCTGGAGCTCAGACAGCCTGAGTTGTCCCTCATTAAGGCAAGACGGCTTGGTCTCTGTGTCCTTCCATCAGTCAGTCACTAGATCAAGTTGCCTATCTGCCATAGAGAAATCTCCCTCCTGAGAGATGTCTCCCCTAACATTATTCCTTGAGGAACACTCATCTGAGCTCTGTCACCCTCCAACACTCCCAGCACTGGGGAGGTTAAAGGCACTAGTTCTGAAGGAAGCTGGGCAGCTCATTACAGGGTCCACTACCCTGATTTTCCTGATTCTAGTGCCACTAAACAGCCAGACTTTACAGAGGGCTTATCAGTATATCTAGCAGGGCTTGAGTCAGGATCTGGGATTTAGCAAGAGGGAATAAGAGACAGGAGCAAAGGAGAGTTGCCAAGCTGTGGAGCCAAGGCAAGTCAGGACCCCTGGAGGGAGAAGGCTGGGAAGACTGAGTAGCAGCCACACCTACCTGGAGGAAAGAACAGCAACTTGCGGGCTGAATTGGCCTCCACTTTTTTTTTTAATTTAAAAATTTATGTTTTTGACTTTTTTATTAGTAATTTTTAATGTGCACCTTAGTGGGTCTCATTATGACATTTCCATACATACATTTCATTGTACATTGCTCATGTTAACTTCCCGCTTAACCTTCTCATGACCCTCCCCTGTCAGCCTCCAGCTTGATTTTCATTTATGGTAACTTGTAAATTTAAGAGAAGTTGAAGGTCTGTTACTTGGTCTAATCGTATCCTTTTAGGGCACTTGAGCTCAAAATTGGAGCAGATTGAGAGAGTGGCATGAACTTGAAATAAAAGGCTGCTAGCTTTGACATCTTGCCTGCAGCTGTACCACTGTGGTGTCTGATCCCATCAGATCTTAGAAGCTAAGCAGGGTCGGGCCTGGTTAGTACTTAGATGGGAGACCACCTTGGAACACCAGGTGCTCCAGGCTTGGGAGAAAGACCTGGAAACCCACTCCCAAGAAGCAATCAAGCATTGAAAACCCTATGAATAGCAGAGAAGGACGACAATTGTGTTTCACTTGTTGCACATATGATCCCTATGAGTTGGACACTGACTCGATGGCACCCAACAACAAGCTTTGACATTTGTCATTTTCTTTTCCTCAAGTAAGAAAGTAAGATATAAGTTTCTTGTAAAGACAACACAAATTTTTGCAGCTCCCTTCCCCTCCTTTGCCTTCCTTTCTTTTTGGTTCTTAAACACACTGCCCCCTGTTCTCCCTCCAGTTTAGTCACCCCCAAAGCTTTATTCATGGAGAATTAGATGCCTGTAGGCTGGATCCCACTTCACTGATTTGGGAAACAAGGGGAGTCAGCATCTCTCATCCTCTGAAGTCACTGATTGGCTCACTTTTATAGCTTTCAGAAACTCCCTGTCCAAAAAAGTGTCAGCCATCTCTGAGGGTGGTTGTTAAGAATTCCACAGGGAGATGCATGAGATAATAGAGGACTTTGTCACAAAGGGCTGACAGTGTGTTTTAGAATTGCTGATCCTAAAGCCTAGGCTAAATTGTAGCTAAAAAGAGATTCCTGCCAACTTCCTTGTGATAGTCTCTTTAGAAAGACTGAAGATGATCCTGTCTATAAGCATTTAGTTTTGGCATCCTGGTAGATGGAGGGTTTGGAGGCCACATGACAAAGGCTTCTTCTCTGGACAACCAAATTTGACCCTTCTGTCTGATGAGGGGTGGCTGCCCTGGTTGTGCACCTGGGGAGGAGTGGGATACCTGACAAGTACCTGCCCATCACTGGACAAGAGTGTCCACACAACAGTCCTCAGCTGGCTGGCGGGTGTTTTTATTTTTTAAAATTATATCCAATGTATCCCTTTGATCCAGTATGGGAAATGCTATAGTCTTTAGTTATCCAGAGTTAAAATGTTCAATATAAGATGACAAATTAAAGAGCTATCTAGTCCCTGGCCTCTTGGAGAAGGATGAGGGATAAATCTTAAAGCAAGGATTTTTTTTTTTTTAAACAAGGCCTCACTATGAATCCCAGGCTGGCCTTGAACTCAGGATCCTCCTGCCTCAGCTTCCCAAGCAATGGGGTTATAGGTGTGTTGCACCATGCCTGGCTCATAAAGCAAGTATTTTAATAGGGAAGAAACAGTTGGAATTAGAGTATGTAAATGTTATTGGGTTTTGATACTATGTAAGAGACATGGATCAATGATTCCACCAAGATAGTTCTAAGTCCTACATGGTAGGACCTGTGATACAAAGGTGGTCATGCACATGAAACAGAGAGTTCTCTCATTGTTTCATTTGATCTGATAGTAAGAATGAAGGGTAAAAGTAGAGCTTTCAGCACTATGCTTTGCAAATCATGATTGGAAAGTGGAGGTCCACTGAATCGGAAGGAGGAGAGATGGTATATGAATGGAAGAAATAAGGGGCTGAAACGGCGGCAGAAACACAAAGGACCAAAAAGATCAGAGTCCAGTCTTTCCCTTTTGTTGAGGGCATGTTTTCCCTGAAATAGCATCAAGGACTATCGGTAAAATTTAAACTATAATTTTTAAATTTCCTTTTGCCCAGTAATTAATTTTTTTCAAGCCGACAGCAAAAAGCTGCTCTAATAATATTAATTCTCTGACATTTTTCCTTGATAGAAGTGCATTATATTGCTCCACATAGATTACAGTCTCATAAATTGTCCTTTTAAAAAGGTTCTATTGCTCTAGAAGTTTTAAATGATGATCCATTCCACTTGTTAAGTAAGGACAACTCTGTGTGCTTTTTTGTGGCACAATAAGGCAGCTTTGCAAATTTTGCATTTCTCATAATATAATATAAACAATCTCAAAGCAATCAGCCTTTGAAAACCCTTTGAGGATCACTATGAGTTGGACTTGATGGCATCTAACAACAACATATATATATGCACACACATATATATACATATGTGTGTGTGTGTGTGTGTGTGTGTATTCCCTCCCTTTTCCCAGTAGTGAAAGAACCAAGGAACAAATAAAGAAGGTGAACCAGACTTAATTAAAGTACAGTTAGGACCTCAGTATCTCTATTGATATCTGTATATTATATGTCATTTCAACATAAAACTTAATGGCAAAACTGTAATTCTATCTAATTTACTTTAATATACAAGGAAGTTCTGAAAGTTGCAAACAATATCTAGAAAAATTGATGAATCAATTTGGCTATTAGAATACGATTTTCTTGTACTGACATAGGGGAAAAAAGACATTTATTTCCTGGTTTGACTTGTCCTTCAGAAAGTGGGAGAGTTGCATAGAATGACTCATTTTCCTTACCAACCGGAAATTGCCATTCTGCCGAGAAATGGCAAGTGTGGAAAACAAATTGGTAAATGCAATAGTTTCCGTCCCAGGAAACTAGGGATGTTCATTAAATTGGACAGCCTATGAATGTAAGAGTTACTCATCTTAAAATGTACATTGGATTAGATGTGATTAATATTTCAGTAGTCAGAGACAGGTAAAGATGACTTGACATATTTCCTTTCTATTAGTTTTATGTGGGAATGTGAGTACATCTTACTGGGACTATTATGAAAATAATTTGTTTACATGGTAGCTTTCTGCATGAGCCTCAAAGGTTAATAGGCTTGCTTTCTTGGTCATTCTTTAGAGAAGGTTTTTATTTGATCATTGAATCATAAGGAGACAGGACTCTTGGGTTGCAGCCTCATCCTCTGGCTTTTACATGATTTCCATTTGTTCCTCAGCCCTTTCACACATAAAAGAGATAAATCAGCAGTAGCTCTGAGATGAAGAAATAAATGTATTTGCCCTTTTAAGTCCTTAGGTAAAATATTTAAATGGTAAAACCCTAATACATTATTCTTATTTCAATAAAAGGAAGAAATGTCCAAAATGATTTCAGGAACTTGATTAGGGTAAATTGGTCAGGCAGTTTACAATTTAAATTGACGATTCTTTTCTAGCTTGTTTATTGGGTGATAATATATGCATATGCAAATGAATTTAGAGCACTTTAAAAATCCTGTATGTTAAGATCTTTTTCTTTCTGAATTAAATGTTGCAAACCCACAGTCTACAGACCTATTTTAACTCTCAGAAATGTTTTGATAGCTCATGGAGGGCATTGACTTTTCTTTTTAATTGTCAGCCTGTAGAGCAGATTTCATATTAAAATATGGATTTCTGGTTACTCTTGAAAAGTTGGGAGACCCAGCCATGTTGGATCTTTATCTCCACACAGTGTCTGTGGCTAGCACTGACAAATTGCTCCCTTTCAAAGGTATATAGGCCCAGCACCATTATCTCTTTAACTACCTGACAGCTAAACACATTTGAGTATCAGATTCTGCAACTCAGAGTTCTTTCTGTTGGCCTAGAAAACAAAATTCTGAAAATAAGAATAAACAATTTCAGCATTATCAAGTCTTATTTGTAATTCAAAGAAATTAGGGTCACAAATTTGTACACAAAATGTACAATGCTGCTACCTTGAACTTTTCTTTTAGTAAAAGTTGAATTGTATCCTTTTAAACTTGTCTAAATGTGCATTTGCAAATTACCAAGACCGTGGCAGAACCAGCCTGCCCCTCCCTAACACACACATCACACACTCCAGCAACAACTGTAATTAAAGTACAGCTCATAAGACTCCCAGAGCCAATTAAACAATGCTCCCTCTTGTACCTCCCAGTAGAATGGGGAGTAGCTTGGCAAATGCTGCAATTGATATGAAAAGTAGCGACGTATTTTTCAAGCCCGTTTAGCACTGTCTTACTCTATGAGGGACAAGCTTTCAACATAACAGCCTTTTATCCTCTGTGCTTTTGGAGTGTGAGAACACCAGGAAGGCTACATGCATCACAGCTTTCCTGTGTGCTGGGAATCCAGGCCTGGAGAAGGGGGCGGACAGGAGAGTGACAGTACAGGGAGAGTGAGCTGGCAGCTGCCATCTGAATAGCATTTCTCTTTTCCATTATCCTGCCATCCAAAGGCTCCACCCATTTGTATTCATGGTTTCTATCACTGTTCATAACATCAAGGTCAGCTCCCTTTGCATGTTTCATTTCCTTGTCTGTCTTGGAGTTTCATGGTGATTTACTAGGAATCATTAGACTGCTTCAGAAAAAAGGATCAGCTAGTAGAAATTGGAGGTTGTTGGTGCAGAATCTACTGGGAGGAATTTATTTAAACAGAAGTTAAAACCAACTTTGTTGTAAATTAACTTTATGTTTACCCATCATTATTTACTTCCACTAATTTTCTACTAGTTTATAAATTAGTTCCATATGTATGAAGATAATTATCATGTGGATAAGAGAAAAAAATGAAGAAAACACTTTATATTCTAAGGATAAACTAATATCCATTTAGTGTAGAAAATGCAAAGCTACAAAGATTAACAAAAGTACAAAGAACAAATTTAGTACCACCCTAGATAGAAGTAATTATTATTAATTTGAGTTTTAATCGAATATATAAGTATATTGTTTAGGGAAATGAGAATTCTAGACATACTACTTGATTATCTACTTGTTTGTGTATAATACTAAACCATAAATATCTCCATATTTAGATATTTTATGAAAGATTTTTAAATGTCTACATAGAATTTCATTGTTCAGATACTCCAAGATTTTTAGAAAGTTAGAATTTTCCAAATTTGAATGATAGACAATGTCGTGATAAAAAACATGCATAAGCTTTTGTACCCAAACTTAATGCAAATCTGCACTTTTTCTTTAGGAAAAAAGTATCAGAGTAATTTGTGAATATAAGGGCTTGAAAGTGACCTCCACAAAGACGGTAGTGATTAAACCTCTCCATGGCATTGTATGAAACCCCAAACAGGGAGCTTTTCTGAGATTGTCTCAAAATACTCTTCAACTGCTTTTGTTTATGTATTTTTACTCCAAGAAGAAAACTAATTATTTGCTGGAGTTTCTTGGAGTATAGGAAGAGGAAAGTGGAGGGGTGCAAGCTATGGAAATGTTTGGAAAAAGTGTGGGCCATCTTAACCATTGTTTTCATTAACATTTGTTTCAGATCATGTATGGAAAACCGACTCTTCTGCAGGAAAACATAAATGTCTGCTTGGGAACATGTATTTGCTTTGAGAGCCCTTGGGACCAAGAAAGTAAAATGCTTAATAACAACAGCATAATGAGGCCACAGGGCTGCTGAAAGCATTAATTAACGAATGATTTTAAAGCTCCCCAGAAGCCTATAGAGAGTTCAGAATGGATGGATTCCTTTACACACAAAGACTAATATGACTGACTGCCTAGAATGGCTTGTTTAAGGCAGAGCTAAATTTTAAAATACACCTAATTACAGTTCCCGTATTACAAATGAGGTGCGTCATATATTGGAGTCCTATTATTCTATTGAAAAGATGAACCACAGTTTTCCACCCATATTTTTGAACATTTAGGTTGTAGAACTAAGCTTGTAACTACACCTGCAGAGAATGAAAAGTTGATTTTGTACTGTCCATGTGCAGAATGTCCTAATTTGCAACAAAAGAGCCATAGGAAGACTGACCAATGGCTGCAACGTGATGTTCTGATCAGGATCATGCTAGGTAAATAGGTCAAATCTGGACAGATGCTGCATAGCATGGTCTAATGAAACTTATACTTTCAGTAGTCCTTCTGAGTTTATCAGGTTTCTAACTCCAATTAATAAGCCCATCATTTTGTGACAGAGGTCTTCTTGGCAAATTTAATCTCTACTCTTTCCTACAGTAGGATTAACTCCATAAAAATGAAATGAATCAATCATGCAATTGACCCTTTACATGACAACTCAGTTGGAAAACTTGCTACATTTTGCCATGGATACATGAGGGTTTTTGTTTGTTTTTAGTGCTTCTCATAGCTAGAATCTATGCTACTTATAATTAGTGCCAGCACAATTGTTTTGTAAGAGATGTAGCATTGATGTGCTAGGAAATGTAGTTACTGTTCCCTGATGACAGGAGACTTTCCTGGAAAGGGGAAGGAAATTCTAGGTCTTTCTTTTTATGTTGTAGTAAAGGGAATTCTTAAAACTTTGTGTTTGAAAGTGAATATCCACAATTAACATTTTCTGATGGTTCTTCATGAAGCACAATAAAATGTTACCAGCAACACTAGTAATATAACTATGAGAGATCCAATTCTGTTGCTACTAGATGAAACCAATAACTGGAGAGACGGAGTGACAGAAGAACTTTATTGGCAACAATCTAGCAGGTTAGAAGATGGGGTGACCTTCACTCCAAATTTCATCTTGCCAGGGGCTGCAGGCACAAAAGCTTATGTGGTGTTTCTAGGGAATCTAAGTTTGATTACTAATTCTTGCAGGAATCAATCCTCGATGTGATTTTGATATTGTCCACAGGTCACCAGGCATTCCAGATGTTCCTGGTTCCTATAAACGTAAAGATTACTGATTAGGAGGTCATGACTGGTGTTGTTTTCGATGTTTCCTCTTATTCTTTCAGGCGAAGCTGACTTTACTGGTTAATTATTTGGGGAGTGAGGCCTGGGAGAATGAGTCAAAGCAGAAACAGTGAAAAACAGACTAGCTATGGCTAGGAGTGAGTTAACCCATTCATCACTTTGAGGAATACGTGAACCTAGCTGAGTAATTAAGAAATATGAAGCTTGAACTCATTTATATGTTTATATACTAACCAACAACCATTTCCACGAGTTGTATTCATTACGACCTTCATGAATCCATTCCTCCAATCAGTTATTCACTTGTGTCCTAAATGGAGTGTCTGAGTTGAGTGTGGCAGCCACTGGGGCTATAAGGAAGGGCCCAGGCCTTAGAGGAGTCCCAGGCTAGTGGAGCAGAGCAGAGATTCTGATTCAGTGTGTTGAGTAGGTGGGTACTGTGATGAAGCATGCCCAGTGTGTGCAGGCACACCAACACAGCAGCTACTCCTTCCTCAAAGTCCTTCCTGACTCCCTCATTTAAAAATTTAAAAATTCATAGCTGTTTTACCCTAGAACTTTGCCACTCATATTATGAGTGGCAAGCAGCAGCATCACCAGAAATTCATGAGAAAGGCAGTGTCCCAGGTCCCATTCAGACCTATTGAATCACAATTGGCGCTTTAATGAGAACTCCAAGATGTAAAGTTTGTCACCTGATCAAAACTCCTCATATATGTGTTTATGGGGGGAAGAGAGGAGCAGTGTATTACCAATGTACATTCTTAGAACAGTGAGCAGGTGTCTTGATCAGTGAGGACTGAATTGACGTGGTGATACTAGTTTCCCTTACAGTGTACCTATCCTTTACCAGGTGTGGTTGCTGATTGGCTTAGATATATGATCTTACTCATTTCTGTCTACAATCAGCAAGATAGGACTACTTATTCTCGTAGGTTAAAAAGTATGTCCAGGCCACACAGCAAGTAATAACCATGCCTAAATGTAAAGCCAGGACTACTTGGTTTCAAAGCTTTGCTCTTTCCCCCATAACGTTGTTGTTGTTAGGTGCCATCAAGTTGGGTCCAACTCAGCGACCCCATGTACAACAGACAGAAACACTTTTAACTCTGTGTCAGGCATATGATATTTTATATGTTCAAGCCCATTGTCAGAGACATTGTGTCAGTCAATCTAGTTGAGAGTCTTCATTTTTTTCATTGCCCTGCCACTCTCCCAAACATGATGTCCTTCTCTAGGGATTGGTCCCTCCTGACAAGTCATCCAAAATAGGTAAAAGGTAATCTAACCATCCTTGCTTCCAAGGAGCACACTGCTTGCACTTTTTCTAGGACAGATTTGTTGGTTCTTTTGGCAGTCCATGGTATATTCATTATTCATTTCCAGCACCAAAATTCAAATAATCAGTTCTTCTCCTATCTCCCTTATTCAATGTCCAACTTTTACAACCATGTGGTACACCTGAAAATATCATGGCATGAGTCTGGTATACCTTTGTCTTCAATGGGACATCTTTACTTTTCAACAATTTAAAGAGGTCTTTTGCAACTGCTTTTTTCAATTCAGTACATCTTTTTATTTCTTGACTGCTGCTTCCATGGGTGTTGATTATAGAACCAATTAAACAAAATCTTGGACAGCCTCAATCTTTTCTCTGTTTATCATGAAGTTGCTTACTGACCCAATTGTAAGGATTTTGGCTTTCTTGATGTTGAGGTGCAATCCACACTGAAGGCTATGTTCTTTGATCTTCATAATGTTTCAAATCGTCTTCACTTTCAGCAAACAGAGTTGTGTCATCTGCATAAAGTAGGTTATTAATGAGCCTTCCTCCAATCATAATGCCTTGTTCTTCTTCATAAAGTCCAGCTTCTTGGATTATTTGCTCAGAATAGAGATTGAAGAAGTATAGTGAAAGAATATACCCCTGATGCACACCTTTCTTGACTTTAAACTAGGTAGAGTTTCCTTGTTCTGTTTGAATGACTGTCTCCTGAACCATGTACAGACTCCTCATGAGTACAATTAAGTGCTCTGGTATTCCCATTCTTCATAGTGTTATCATAATTTGTTATGATCCATGCAGTCAAATGCCTTTGCATAATCAATAAAACATAGATGGATATCTTTCTGGTATTCTCTGCTTTTGGCTAATATCCAATCGACCTCAGCAATGATGTGTCTGGTTCCGTACCCTCTTCTGAATTTGGCTTGATTTTCTAGCAGTTCTTTGTTTATTTACTGCTGTAGTCGCTTTTGAATGACCTTTAGCAAAATTTTACTTGTGTATGATATTAATGATATTGTTTGATAATTTCCACATTCCGTTGGGTCCCCTTTCTTGGGGATAGACACAAATATGAGTCTCTTCCAGTCAGTTGGCCAGGTAGCTGTTTTCCAAATCTCTTGGCATAAACAAGTGAGCACCTCCAGTGCTGTGTCTATTTGTTGAAAGATCTCAATTGGTATTCCATCAATTCTTGGAGCCCTGTGTTTCACCAGTTCCTTCAAGTTACTTTCTACTTCTTCCTTCCTACTATTGGTTCCTGATCATATGCAGCCTCTTGAAATGGTTGATCATTCACCAATTCTTTTTGGTATGATGACAATGTATTCCTTCTATCTTCTTTTGATGTTTCCTGCATCACCCCCACAATACCCACACAAATTCCAAATATGGAAGATATAGTTTCCTTTTATCTGTCAACTTTAGTACGTTAAACCCAAACAGCTTTAAAACTGGAGTTAGTTTGTGCTCTGATACAATCAATAATTGCTCTCAATTTGCTAGCCTGATGTCTTGGAAACTGTCAGTTCCCAGATATGGTTGTGGAAAATGGTTGAATTTTTTGTTCTGCTAATTTGTGTTCTTAGTTATTAGATGATTTCTTTTCTGGAAGTCTTCAGGTACATTTTGCTTTTGAGGTCATTTTTGCAGACTGCCTATTACGTACCTGGGCTGAGTCTATTTCTTTACTATGGAATATATTTTACTGAGGGAATGTTTGTCAAATCAATTTTTAAAGTTTTAAAAATATTTATTTATAGGATTTATTTTTCTCTTCAAGTATTTTTTTTATTCTATTAAAGGAAAAAATGTAACAAGTATGAACATTATGAAAATATATGTTGTTGTTGTTGTTAGGTGCCGTCGAGTCGGTATCCAACTCATAGCGACCCTCATAGGGTTTTCAATGGCTGGCTGTTTTGGGATTGCCTTGGGAGTGGATTGCCAGGTCCTTCTCCCATTTTTGCAGTGCTGGGAATTGAACTCAGGGCCTCAGAGACTGCAGCGCAGCACTCTACCACCTGAGCTAAATCCCAGGCCTATGAAAATATATAAGAAATTTCTCTCCTAACCCTCCTTCATTTCTACCCACAGTAGTCAGCAATGTCCATAGACTGGCTTGCATTATTCCACACCTTTCTCCTTCCTTATGCCAGCATGCACAGACATATATGTGCACATACAGGGTTTTCAGTTTTACAAAAAAAGTACCCTACAATTCACTCAGAATGCCATGGACAGCCCTTCATCTATTCTCAAATATAATTTACAAAATTCTTTTTTCTACACTACCGAGACTTTCAATTTGAATGGAGAAGTGAGAAAATTATTTTCAATTTAGGTGTCTTAGATCAGAGTTTAAGGAGATAATCCCTTACTGGTAGTGATATCACATAAAAGATACTTATCATATGAAAATGCATATGTTAATCTTTAAAGAACGATCTTCCTAGTCTAGAATATGGAAGAAGAATAATTGATACTGATATCTGTCTGTTCACCTACTCTCCAAAAGAAAGCAGTTTGGCCATTTGTGGAGAGAAAATATCACTTTTTTTGGCAAAATTATTGAGGGCCCAGATGCTCTGAAAGTTCACTACATTCCTTTCCCCTTTCCTGTTTCTGTGCTCCTTGCACAACCTCAAAGCCTCTCATCTTTTCTAAGAAAAACATTTTCTTCTTAATAAACAGCATGAGTACACTTAAATTTTGTTTCTTTAATCTTCTGATTTACATAGAAGTGGTGCCAATTCCCTCATCATGAAGGTGTTTTGTTTGTATTTTTATAGCTGTTGTAATCTCAACTGAAGTTATAAATAATATATCTTATTCTTTTTAACTGTGGATTACATATTAATTTTGTGTAATTATCTTACTCTTTTAAAGAAATAATGTACTATATAAGAGGATTTAAAAAGTAAATGCTAGTACTCGGGACATTTGTTGCAATTATCCCTATTATTATCATCTTCCTTTCTGTTTGTTATACTTTATTTTCTTAATTAAAAAAATGGGCAAATGATGTATTGTTTGGGGCTTTGATGGGCCTTTTGTTGTTATTGTTATTCTAGTTGACATTGTTCCTGGCATCCTCCTGGTTTGCTTTTCTGGACTTCCTTCTGGCCTCCCCTAGAGCCATTGTACCCACAGCATTTGATGGCACTTATTAAAAATAATTCTTGTCTCCTATGACTACATTTTATTGGTAATAAAGGTCCCGTGAAAAGATCCCTGGAATGAGAATCAAGAAACCTGGTTGGGGGGTGGGGTTTGGCTGGTGAAACCTTAAGTAGAACCTGTCTGGACATCTTCTGCCACTTCTTCTTATCCCAACCCCTGAGCCACATTAGCCTCTCCCCCAGTAGATCATATGCCTTCACACAGGCCTTTGCATAAGCTGCTCTTTCCGCCTTGAGTGCTTTTTCTTGTCTCCTACCCAACTGCTGCTTATCTTTGAATGACCAGCTTCAAATCTCTCATAGGAAGCTTTTCTTAAATTCCTCTCTTAAATACTATTACTTGCTTCTTCCCGCATGGAAAATCTCATAATTCTGCCAACACTTAGGATAATACTTTCATTATTTCATTGAACATGTGTGTATGTGTGTCATGGGGAGAATTATATCTAAATCTCCTCCACTAAACCATAAGCACTTTTAAGACAAACACTGTGTCTTATTTATCTTTTTTGTTTGTTTGGTTTGTTTTGGTTTTGCCTTCACTTTCTTTTTTTTTCTAATTGGAGATTTTTAACATACACCTTAATGTGATTCTTTCTGACATGCTTTTCATTGTGGCATTTCCATATATGCATTTTGTTGTACATTGCACAGATAAGTTCCCCCTTACCCTTTTGTGCACTTCCTCCCCCATCCCCACCACCACCAAAGACTTCTCTTCCATATGCTTATCTCTTTATGGTAATATTTTTCTGTATATCCTTGGGTCCCAATTATGTTTGAGATCAAAACTTTTTCTGTAGTGAACTTTCTTTTTACCTTGTTAGTACTATTACATGAATTTTCTAGCCCATCCATATTATTACCATTCTTTGGTAATAAAATGGGGAAATGGTGTCATTATAATTATTTCCAGGGCTATTAAAGTTGGGCTGTTCACCCTGAGGTCACCCCCTCTCCCACTCTTCATTTCTCGTTGTTCCTCCTCTCCCCCACTTCTCTCCCAGGATTTCCTCTTTTTGTTAGATCTCTCTCTCTTTCTTTTGTGTTCCCCAAACTGTCCCTTCTCGGCTAGGTTGACTTTCGCTTTTTAAAAAAAATTTTTAAACTATGTTCTAACCTCCACATAGGATTTTTTCCTTCTTATAATTTTGATTCATCTCCCACATATGAGTGAGAACATGTAGTATTTCTCTTTCTAGCTTTTGAGATAATTGATATTCCTTCACTTAAACTAATTTTCTCCAATTCCATCCATTTTGCTGCAAATGGCATTATTTCATTTTTTTATTGCTGAGTAGTATTCCATTGTGTATATGTACCATAGTATTTTTTATCCATTCTTCTGTTGATGGGCACTTTGGTTGGTTCCATATCCTTGCTATTGTGAAAAGTGCTGCATTGAACATGAAGATGCAGGTGTATATCTGTTGTATGATGACACATGTCCCTTTGGGTAAGTTCCCAACAATGTTATAGCTGGGTCATATGATAGATCAATTTTGAGTTTTTTAAGATACCTCCATATTGATTTCCAAAGTGGTTGGGCTAATTTACAGCTCCACCAGCCATATAAGAGTGTTCCCTTTTCTCTGCAACCTCACCAGCATTTGTTGTTATTTGTTTTATTGATCTTGGCCATTCTTACTGGAATAAGGTGGAATCTCAGAGTTGTTTTAATTTGCATTTCCCTAATGGCTAGGGATATTGAGCATTTTTTCATATGTTTCATGGCTTTATGGGCCTTTTCATTTGCAATCTGTCTGTTCAGTTCTTTTCCCCATTTGTGTACTGGGTTATTTGTTTTCTTGGGTATTTTCTTAAGTTCTTTATAAATTCTGGTAATTAGACCTTTGTCTGATGTATAGGATGTGAAAATTTTTTCCCATTCAGTGGGGATTTCCTTAACTGTTAATTGTTTCCTTTGCTGTACAGAAGCTTTTTAATTTCATGCAATCCCATTTATCTATTCTTGTTGCAATTTCTTGAGCAATTGTAGTCCTATTAAGGAAATATTTTCCTATGCCTATGTGTTAGAGCATATTACCTATCCTATCTTCAATTAGTTTTAAAGTTTTTGGTTTTATGTTGAGGTCTTTTATCTATTTTGAGTTAACTCTCATGCATATGGAGAGATGTGGGTCGGTTTTCATTTTTCTGCAAGCGGATGTCCATGTTTCCCAGCACCATTTATTGAAAAGGCTATCCTTTCTTCAATTTATTCTTTGCTCCTTTATTGAAAATTATGTGGCTATAGGTGTGTTGAGGTATTTCTGGATCTTCTATTCTGTTCCACATGTCTTCAGGCCTATTTTTGTGCCAGTATCAAGCTGTTTTTGCAACCACTGCCCTATAGTATAGCTTAAAGTCAGGGATTGTGACTCCACCTGCACTACTTTTGCAGCTTAAGAGTTCTTTGGCTATACATGGTTTTTTGTGATTACATATGAATTTTTGTATCATTTTTTCTATTTCTGTAAAGTCAGTCAATGGGATTTTAATGGGGATTGCATTAAATCTATAAATTGCTTTTGGTAGGATAGCCATTTTTACTATATTAGTTCTCCCTATCCAGGAGCAGGGAAGGTCCTTCCATTTTCTAATGTCCTCTGCTATTTCCTTCTGTAATGTTTTGAAATTTTCCTTGTAGAGATCTGAAGGATCTTTGGTTAGATTGATTCCAAGGTACTTAATTTTATGGTGAGCTATCATGAAACCATTGTTTCTGTAATTTCCTTCTCTTCCTTGTTACATTTGGTGTAAAGAAAAGCTATTGATTTTTGTGTGTTGATTTTATATCCTGTCACTTTGCTGAAGGAGTTAATTAGATTTAAAAGTTTTCTGGATGAGATTTTGGGGTCTTTTAGATATAGAATCATGTCATCTGCAAATAAGGATAGTTTGACCTCTTCATTGCCATTCTGTATCCCTTTGATATCTTTCTCTTGTCTGATTGCCATGGCAAGGACTTCAATTACTATGTCAAATATTACTATGTTAAATAGAGTAGGAGAGAGTGGACATCCTT
>VMDO01006744.1:0-17468 GCA_007922755.1 Pedetes capensis
TGATGTCAGGTGGATATTAGCTGAAAGCAGAGAATATCAAAAAGATGTCTATCTATGTTTTATTGACTATGCAAAAGCATTTGATTGTGTGGATCACAACAAATTATGGATAACACTTCGGAAAATGGGAATACCAGAACACCTAATTGTGCTCATGAGAAATCTGTACATGAACCAGGAGGCAGTTGTTCGAAGAGAACAAGGAAACACTGAGTGGTTTAAAGTTGAGAAAGGTGTGCGTCAGGGCTGTATACTTTCACCCTATCTCTTCAATTTATAAGTTGAGCAAATAATCCAAGAAGCTGGACTTTATGAGGAAGAACGAGGCATGAAGATTGGAGGAAGACTCATTAACAACCTGCGTTATGCAGATGACAACACTTTGCTTGCTGAAAATGAAGAGGACTTAAAACATTTACTGATGAAGATCAAAGATCATAGCCTTCAATATGGGTTACGACTAAATATCAACAAAACAAAAATCCTTACGACTAGGTCACCACGCAACTTCACATTAAATGGAGAAAATATTGAGGTTGCCCAAGATTTTGCTTTGCTTGGCTCTATAATCAACACCCGTGGAAGCAGCAGTCAAGAAATCCAAAGACGCATTGCTCTAGGAAAAGCTGTGGCAAAAGATCTCTTTAGAGTATTGAAAAGCAAAGATGTCACCTTGAAGATGAAGGTGCGTCTGACTCATGCTATGGTATTTTCAGTGGCATCATATGGTTGTGAAAGCTGGACATTGAACAAGAGAGACAGAAAAAGATTTGATGCTTTTGAATTGTGGTGCTGGAGACGTCTATTGAATATACTATGGACTGCCAAAAGAACCAACAGATCTGTCCTAGAAGTACAACCAGAGTGCTCCTTGGAAGCAAAAATGGCCAAACTGCATCTTACATATTTCGGACATGTAGTCAGGAGAGAACAATCCCTGGAGAAGGACATCTTGTTTGGAAGAGTGGCAGGTCAATGCAAAAGAGGAAAACCCTCCACCAGATGGATTGACACAGTGTCTGCAACAATGGGCTTAAACATAAATAAGATCGTTTGCCTGGTGCAGAATTGGCAAGTGTTTCGATCTGCTGTACATAGGGTCGCTATGAGTCTGACTCGACTCTATGGCACCTAACAACAACAAGACATGGTACAGCTAGACCTTACAGAAGTTCTATTTTTTAATTTTTTGAGGAATCTCTATATTGACTTCTCCAATGATGGGTCTAATTTATATTCCTCCCAATATTGTATGAGTTCTTTATTCCCAACATCCAAGCCAGCATTTCCTTCCTTGATAGTGCCATTCAGATTAGAGTGAGATGGTATCTTAATGTTGTTTTGATTTTCATTTCCCTGATGGCGATGGATGTTGATTTTTTAAAATATATTTATTTGGCATTTATATTTCTTCATTAGAGTATTGTATGCTCAGTTAATTTGCTCATTTATGGGTTGGGTTATTTTTTATTCTGATGTTTATTCTTTATATATTATGAATTTTAAATTCCTATTGGTTAAATGCCTGCTGCCGTGGCCCTGTGGCATCCCATCCCATCAGATCTCTGAAGCTAAGCAGGATAAGGCCTGGTTAGTACTTGGGTGGGAGACTGCCTGGGAACACCAGGTGCTGTAGGCTTGGGAGACGACCCTGTAATCCACTACCAAAAATCCATCCACCATTGCAAACACTATGAACAGCAGAGAAGCACTGACAACAGTGTTTCACCTGTTATATGCAGAGGCGCTATGAGTTGGAAACCAACTCCATGGCACCTAACAACAACAACATTGGATAAACAGCTGGAAAATATGTTCTCTCATTCTTCAGGCTGTCTCTTCACTCTGTTGATTATATTCTTTGCTAAAAAAAAAAAAAAAAAAAAAAAAAACTTTTTAATTTAACAAAATCCCATTTGTCAAATCTTGTTTTTATTTCCTGAGCAGTTGGAGTCCTATTCAGAAAGTTATTTCCCATGTCTAGATCTTGAAGTGTTTCCCATATTTTTCTCCAGAGTTTAAATGTTTTATGTCTTACATTAAGGTGTTTGGTCTATTTTGAGAGGATTTTTTAAAGGATGAGAGATATGAATCTGGTTTCAGTCTTCTACATATGGGTTGTCAGTTTTCCCATCATCAGTTGTTAAAGAGGTCTTTTTGAAAAGTTTGTCTTTTTTTCCTGACGCCTTTCTCAAGAATCAGATGGTTGTAGCTGTATGGGCTTTTCCTTAATTTTTTATTTTATTCCACTCGGTTATGTATTTGTGTGACAGTACCATGTTGTTTTTGTTACAATGGTGGTATAGTATAGTTTGTAGTCAGGTATTGTGATATGTCCAGCATTGCTCCTTTTGCTCAGAATTACATAGGGCATTCTCCATTATCATATGAATTTTAAGATGTTTTTCCTATATATTTAAAAATGTAACTGGAATTTTGGTGGGGATTGCATTGAATCTGTACATTGCTTTGTAATATGTCAATTTTGACAATATTGATTCTTCCATGAAAACTGGAGGACTTTCCATCTTCTAGTGTCTTCTATAATTTACTTCTCTAGTGCTTTATAATTTTTAATGTGGAAGTTTTTAACTTGTTTAGTTAGGTTTATGCTGACTCCTTTGCGGATATTTTGAATAGGATTGTTTTCTCAGCTCTTTTTCAGTAAGTTTGTTGTTGGTGTATGAAAGACTAACGATTTTTGTGAGTTGATTTTTTTATTCTAGTACTTTGATGAAAGTGTTTATCAGATCATAATCTTCTAGGTGAAGTTTTGAGTTTTCTAAGGGTAGGATCTTATCATTTGCAAAGAGAGAGAATGTGATTTTTTCCTTGCCTATGCATATCTCTTTTATTTCTTCCCTTTGTCTTATTATTCTGGGTAAGACTTCAAGCAGTGTTATATAAGAGTGGAGATAATTGAAAACTTATTCTCTTTCTTAGTTTTAAGGTAATTATTTGAAATTTTTCATCATTTGGTAAAATGTTGGCTATTGGTTTGTCCTATAAATTTCCTTATGTTGAGGCATAATACTTCTGTTCCTTGTTTCTTAAGGGATATTATCATGAAGAGATACAAATTTTTGTTAAAGGCTTTTCCTGCAACTATTGAAATGATCCTGTGACTTTTGTGCTTGATTCAATTTATGTACTGTTATACATTTACTGATTGATGTAGTTTGAACTATACTTGTATTTCTGGTGTGAAAACAACTTTATCATGATATGTGATCTTTTAAAATATGTTGAATCCAGCATGCAAAAAATTTATTGAGGAATTTTGCAAGTATTGTCACCAAGAAAATTGATCTGTAAGTTTCTTTATTGGTTGTATTCTTATTTACTTTTGGTATCATGATCTTATACGCATTGTAGAAAGAGCTTGGAAGTATTCCTTCCCTTTCTATTTTATGGAATATTTGGAGTGGCATTTGTATTAGCCTTTCTTTAAAGGTGTCGTAGAATTCAGCAATGAATCTATCCAGTTTTAGAATTTTTTTGAGAGACTATCACTGTTTCAACCTTACAGATTCATTATAGATTGTTTACATCTATGACTCAAAATGAGAAGGAATAAATATTAACATTCATCAATAATTGGGATGGAGAATATATGTAGTATGAATGTACAAGAGTTATAAATCATCAAAAGTGAAGTGCAGCACATAAAAATCAAAATTCTAGGCATCAGGGAGCTAAAGCAGACTGGCAATAGCGACCCTCTGTACAACAGGGGAAACACTATTGTCAGTGCTTCTCCGCTGTTCATAGGGTTTTCAATGGCAGATTGATTTTTGGGAGGGGGTTACCAGGTCCTTCTCCCAAGCCTACAGCTTCTGGTGTTCCCAGGCGGTCTCCCATCCAGGTACTAACCAGGCCGGACCCTGCTTAGCTTCCGAGATCTGACAAGATCGGATGCCACAGGGCTACAACAACAACAACAACAACAACAAGGAAGGCCAGTTACTATAAGTATTATTCAAATTAATGTAACGACCAATAAGGCCAGAAATGAACAAAGGGAATATTTTTATCAGCTTCTGCAATCTGAAATAGATCTGACCCACAATCATGATTCACTAATAATTACTAGTAACTGGAATGCAAAATTGGAAACAAAGAAGAAAGCTCAGCAGTTGGAAAATATGGCATTGCTAACAGAAGCAATGTTGGAGATCCCATGATAGAATTTTGTCAGACCAATGATCTTTTCATTGAAAACACATTTTTTTCACCAACATAAATGGTGAATACACACATGGACTTCACCAGATGGAATATACAGACACCAAATGGACTACATTTGAGGAAAGGGATGATAGACAACCTCAATATCAAAAGTCAGAACTAAGCCAGATGCTAATTTTGGATCATACAATCAACTGTACATATGCTGTAGATACCTGTTAACTCCATTCTATTTATCTATGGTGCCCTTTAATTCTGAAGTTTCTTTGCTAATTTATTTTATTTTATGTTTTGTCCAGATGATCAATCTGTTGAGAATATGGCTTTGCAGTCTTCCTCAATTATTGTATCTGGATTTTTTCATGCCTATGTGTCCACTATTTTTAGTCTTATGAAGCTGGATGCACCAATATTCTATGAATGTACATTCACAATTATTACATATTTTTGTTGGATCCTTTCCTTTGTTAGTATATATTGTTGTTGATGTTGTTAGGAGCCATTGAGTCGGGTCCAACTTATGGAGATCCTCATAGGATTTTCAATGGCTGATTATTTGGGGATAGTTTTCAGGAGTGACCCATGCCCAGAGAAGGATACCATATTTGGGAGAGTGGCAGGTTGGAAAAAAAAAAAAAAAAAAAGGAAAAGGAAGACCCTCAAGTAGATGGATTGACAAAGTGTCTGCAACAATGGACATTAAAAAAACCAAAGAAGATTGCATGTCTGGCACAGAATCAGAGAGTGTTTCATTCTGTTGTACATAGGATCGCTATGAATTGGACCTGATTTGTCAGTACCTAAGAACAACACCACACAATGCTTGCTCTGAACTGAATACACTCAAGGAAATTCATGTGGAAAAGTAAATAAATTTTCATAACTTCAGTAAGGATAATTTGGCAAAATAAAAGTAATTCCATAAACAATTTGTGCACCATATCAAGTAAATTAGAAAACCAGACAAATATTACATGATTTTATATGTGCAATGAGCCTTTTTGTATAATAGCAAACACTGCTCCAAAGGGTATAAAAGTTTTGGCTAAATGTTTATCTCCCACAAATTCTGCACAGAACAGCAATTGGATGTAAGTTCCTTTACTCTATTTTCACAGGAAGTGTTACTGAAAATTTCTAAGTACATAAAGATTAAAGCTACTTAATAATGAGCTTAATGAAGCAGAAAAGCCTCATGCTTCATTTTCTTGTTAGTGAGACTCTTAGTGAGGATGGGAAACTCTGATCCCTCTTCTGTTTTCATTGCACTATGTAAAAGCATATTCTTAGCTCTATTAGTCTAGGGAATCTGAGTGCAATGACCAAACACCTAGAATATGCCTAAGAGCATGGTATGTTTGTTGGCAATTAAAGAGAATTATGCATAATAATCCCGTACAGATTACCCAGTTAACAAATAGTCCCCTCCATGATCTCCTTTAAATTGCAATTTTTCTGACTATGCAGGGGGAGTGTACACCTGGAATGTGTATATTCCTTCCATACCAGGTCATGACTCAGGGTTGCAAGATTGCAGAATACCCTGCCCAAAAGTTAGTGAGCTGGCTTCAGAGACCCACAAAAGCCTATTTTCTATCCTTTCTTCCCAAATGCAGACTTCGTTGCGTGTTTCTAAAACTCTAACTGCAATTCTTCTCTCAAAAGTAGTTGTTTAGATAAAATAGTGGGCTAAACTTTGATGTTCAGTCTGGGTTGTCTGTGCACAGGCATTTGGATCTTGTTTGTTCTCAAGGGAGCCAGACATGAAAAGACAGAGGGATAGCCCTTTATTATCTTTTCCTTGGCTTTGCATATGTTACTTGTAGGCCTGTCAGTTTTTAATAGTCTAAACTCTGAAGCAAAAAAGGAAAAATATTCACCATATGACTACTACCAAAGAAAATAGCTGAACTATGGTCAGTAATGGGCTTCCTTGTACTGAATCTTGGTGTTAAATAGACTCATACACTGAATGATAAGGATATGAGAAACCACAAAATTTTCCACAGGAAGCCTATCTCTATAAAACTGATAGCATGAAGGAGCAGACCAAAGCATGCATTATTTGTAGTGGGAACCTGAAAAGAAAGGAATGGATAACATTTTCCCATTCTCCCTTGACAGGAATAATATAAAGAAAAGAGAGGAAGGAAAAGAATATTTAAGAAAAAAAAGTATCGTTAAGGAAAACTAAGAAACTGCAACCTGCACCTCAGGTTCCTTGATCATGGCAAGTAAAAGAAAAAACAAAAACAAACAAACAAAACAACAACAACAACAACAACAACTACAACAATCAACCAAACCCAGGAGGACAGAGATAGTAAACAATAAATGGAAATGGGTTTATTTACAGTTTGAGCCATAATGGAGAGAAAAAAAACTCGTTTCCCTCCTTCTCCTCTGTAGCAGTGTTGTAATTTATAGAAACCATGAAATAAAGTCCAGGAAATCTGCATATACAGATTTAGCTACAAGATAATTTATCAGAACTATGGGAACTCTTTACCTTAGGGAGGTCCCCTGCTGGTTCCAGGGCTTCAGACTCTTCTCAACCCCAACATGGGATTTCCTGGAGAGACTTTAATTCTTTACACTGTTGCACTGTTACATAATGAAGAATATTTTATCACTTTTCAGTTAGAGTAAACACGTATTTTCAATTCTCTGTAATTCTCGCCTCACTTGCATGTTCAGTGAGAAAGTTGCACACCTCTAGTTGCCTTAGAGTAGTGATTATGGTTTTTCTGTTTTTTATATTGGCAGTGCTGATTTTCTTTCATCCTTTTAGATACATAAACCTGTTTTTCAAATGTGTAAAACCTCATTTTTTCTTTTAACCAATGTTTTAAGAAAAAGGTTATCAATGGAGATTTATAAAATAATAGCACATTTTAACAAGGATGTTATATCATCATATTAACAGTAATGGTTATTATTGTTCTACTTTTACATGCCATACTTATCTTTCCTTCATTCAATGTTCTTGTCATCTATCACTTTAAGATTCTTCAAGAAAGTGAGTTAACACAGACCACCAGTGTAAATAGCTTTGCATTTGGATTCACAAATAAATATTATATCTTTGTAAGTCTATAAACAGTCTAGTTTAATGAACTTAATTTTAATACTGTCAAGCATATATTCTTAGTGGTAAAACTGTTTGCAAATCATGTTAAAATTATGAAAAACAACATACAAAGTAAATCGTATTGCATAGAATAATTTGTCATATAATTTAATTCTTAATAGTCAGAGAATAAAAGCTATAGAGCATTTACAGACGATTTTAATGTTCTAGCTTCTTAAGTTATATAATTTTGAAGAGTAAAGAAGGTTTTAGAAGAAAAATTCAAGGCTCATATATCATTATAGGTAGAAAATATATAAATTACTTTTCTGCACATTTAGTTCTGTGTTCATGGGTGTTTCCTTTCCTCCAGAAAATAAATGTTAGTGAGTTTGTTTCAATGTTTATAACATTCTCCACTATGCCAAAAACTAATGACATATATAGGTATATATGTATTTATATGTATACATATGTATGTATATGCATGCATGTCTGTACACACACACACACACACACACATATATATATATATACATATATATATACACACATATATATACACACACACACACACATATATATATATATATATATATATATATACACGCCTGCAGCGGTAGCTCTGTGGCATCGGATTCCATCAGATCTCAGAAGCTAAGCAGGGTCGGACCTGGTTAGTACCTGGATGGGAGACCGCCTGGGAACACCAGAAGCTGTAGGCTTGGGAGAAGGACCTGGCAACCCCCTCCCAAAAAGCAATCTGCCATTGAAAACCCTATGAACAGCAGAGAAGCACTGACAATAGTGTTTCCCCTGTTGTACAGAGGGTTGCTATGAGTCAGATACCGACTCAACAGCACCTAACAACAACATATATATACACATATATGTGTATTTATATACACACATATATATGTGTAAGTATATAATACATGTACATATATACATACATATATATAAATATATAAAATGTATTGTATTTGTGCTACTGCGAAGTTGAACCCAGGGCCTCATGGATGCACTTTGTAAGCACTGTACCACTAAGCAGCACCATAGCCCATTTTTTATGATTTGCTTTGAGACCAAGTCTTACTAAGTTATACAGGCTGCCTGTGGGATTGAAATCACAATCCTTCCCACATCAGTCTCTCAAGTCACTAGGAAAACAGGCATGACTCATGAAGCCCAACTATTACCCAGGATCTCAAAAGATGTATTTGGAATAATTTCTATATCTCTTTCTCATTTTTACACATCAAATGCATTAATTCAATATAAATGGAAGTCAATTTTTTTAATTCTGAGCTATAAAATTATCATTTATAATTATATTATTATTATTGTAAAATTAATTTTCTATTCAATTACCTTAAACTATGAGGAAAGATTATTTTCCATACAAACCCAGGCATTAATAGCTATAGCTTACGGGTGTATAACCAAAGAGTGCAATTCATGGGTTAGCCTCACATTCAGGAGATAGGAGAAATTGTTGTTGTTGGATGCCGTGGTGTCAGTGTCTGACTCAAAGGAAACACTGTTGTCAGTGCTTCTCTGCTATTCATAGAGTTTTCAATGGCAGATTGATTTTTGGGAGTGGGTTGCTGAGTCATTCTCCCAAGCCTAGAGTATCTGGTGTTCCCAGGCGGTCTCCAATCCAAGGACTAACCAGGCTCCACCCTGCTGATCTTCTGAGATATAACAGGATCAGACGCTGCAGGGCTATGGCTGTAGGTGAAGAGAAATTATAATTTCCTTCTATGCTAAGAAAATTATATGTAAACAATAAAAATAGAAATTTTTCATGTGTTAAAAGTGGAAAATCTGCATATACAAAAGATCTCATCACTTTAGAGGATCTGTGATTGTGACAAAAAGAAAATAAATTAAAAGCAAAATATATAACAATCTGATTTAAGACAATGTAGATTCCTTATGTTGTTGTTAGGTGCCGTCCAGTCGAGTCCTACTCATAGCGACCCTATGGACAGCAGATCGAAACACTTGCCGATTCTGTACCAGGCAAACCATCTTATTTATGTTTAAGCCCATTGTTGCAGATACTCTGTCAATCCATCTGGTGGAGGGTTTCCTATTTTGTGTTGACCTGCCAATCTCCCAAACATGATGACCTTCTCCAGGGATTGATCTCTCCTCACTACATGTCTGAAATATGTAAAACGCAGTCTGGCCATTCTTGCTTCCAAGGAGCACTCTGGTTGCATTTCTTTTAGGACAGATTTGTTGGTTCTTTTGGCAGTCCATGGTATATTCAATAGACATCTCCAGCACCACAATTCAAAACACCATTTCTTTTTCTGTCTCCCTTGTTCAATGTCCAGCTTTCACAACCAGATTATGCGACTGAAAATACCATGGCATGAGTCAGGCGCACCTTCGTCTTCAATGTGACATCTTTGCTTTTCAATATTCTAAAGAGATCTTTTGCCACAGCTATTCCTAGAGCAATGCATCTTTTGATTTCTTAACTGCTGCTTCCACGGGTGTTGATTATAGAGCCAAGCAAAGCAAACTCTTGGACAGCCTCAATCTTTTCTCCATTTATTGTGAAGTTGCATGCTGACCCAGTCGTAATGATTTTTGTTTTGTTGATGTTTAGTCATAACCCATAATGAAGGCTATGATCTTTGATCTTCATCAGGAAATGTTTTAAATCCTCTTCACTTTCAGCAAGCAGAGTTGTGTCATCTGCATAACGCAGGTTGTTAATGAGTCTTCCTCCAATCTTGATGCTGCGTTCTTCCTCATAAAGTCCAGCTTCTCGGATTATTTGCTCAGCGTATAAATTGAAGAGATAGGGTGAAAGTATACAGCCCTGACGCACACCTTTCTCAACTCTAACCACTCAGTGTTTCCTTGTTCTCTTCGAACAACTGCCTCCTCGTTCATGTACAGATTTCTCATGAGCACAATTAGGTGTTCTGGTATTCTCATTTTCTGAAGTGTTACCAGTAATTTATTATGATCCACACAATCAAATGTTTTTCCATAGTCAATAAAACATAGATAGACATCTTTCTGATATTCTCTGTTTTCAGCTAATATCCATCTGACATCAGCAATGATGTCCCTGGTTCCCCACCCTCTTCTGAATCCCGCTTGATTTTCCAGTAATTCCCTGTCTATCTACTGCTGCAGTCGCTTCTGAATGATCTTTAGTAGAATTTTGCTGGTGTGTGATATTAATGATATTGACCGATAGTTTGCACATTCAGTTGGATCCCCTTTTTTGGGAATAGGCACAAATATGGACCTCTTCCAGTCAGTTGGCCAAGTAGCTGTTTTCCAAACCTGTTGGCACAAACATGTTAACACCTCCAGTGCTGCATCTATTTGTATAAACATCTCTATTGGTATCCCATCAATTCCTGGAGCTTTGTGTTTCACCAGTTCTTTCAAGGCAGCTTCCACTTCATCCTTCAACACCATTGGTTCCTCTTCATATGCAACCTCTTGGAATTGTTGGTCATCTACCAATTCTTTCTTGTATAATGTCTCTGTGTATTCTTCCCATCTTCTCTTGATGTTTCCTGCATCATTTAATATTTTCCCTGTAGAATCCTTCACTACTGCCACTCAAGGCTTGAATTTTTTCTTCACTTCCTTAAGCTTGTGAAACACAGAGCATGTTCTTCCCTTTTGGTTTTCTGCCTCCAGCTCTTTGCACATGTCATTATAATATTTGTTTTTGTCTTCTCAAGCTGCCTTCTTAAATGTTCTGTTTAGTTCCTTAACTTCATCATATCTTCCTTTTGCTTTAGCGGCTCCATGTTTGAGGGCAAGGTCCAGTGTCTCTTTTGACATATAATTTGGTGTTTTCTTTTTTTCTTGTCTTTTTAAGAACTTTTTGCTTCCTTCTTGAATGATACCTTTTATGTCATGCCACAACTCTTCTGGTCTCCTGTCATTTGTGTCTAATGCATTAAACCTGTTTTTGAGGTGGTCTCTGAAGTCAGGTGGGATATACTCAAGATCATACCGTGGCTCTTGTATGCTTGTTCTAATTTTCTTCAGCTTCAGTTTGAACTTGCATATGAGAAGTTGATGGTCTGATCCACAGTCAGCACCTGGTCTTCTTTTGACATTTTGTACAGAGCTTTTCCATGTCTCTTTACACATATGTAGTCAATTTGATTCCTGTATGTTCCATCTGGTGAAGTCCATGTGTATAGTCTCTGTTTATGATGTTGAAAAACTGTATTTGCAATGAAAAGGTCATTGGTCTGACAAAATTCTACCATGTGATCTCCAGCTTTGTTTCTGTCACCAAGACCATATTTTCCAACTACTGAGCCTTCTTGTTTGTTTCCAACCTTTGCATTCCAGTCACCAGTGGTTATCAGTATGTCTTGATTGCATGTTTGATCTATTTCAGATTGCAGAAGCTGATAGAAATCTTCCCTTTCTTCATTGTGGCCTTAGTGGTGGGTGCATAAATTTAAATTATAGTCATATTAACTGGCCTTCCTTGTAGGCGTATGGATATTATTCTATCACTGACATCATTGTATTTCATGACATATCTTGAAATGTCTTTTTTGATGATGAATGCAACCCCATTTCTCTTGAGTTTATCATTCCCAGCATAGTAGACCATATGATTGTCTGACTCAAAATGGCCTATGCCGGTCCATTTTAGCTCACTGATGCCTAGAATATCAATGTTTATGCACTCCATTTCTCTTTTCATGATTCCTAATTTTCCTATATTCATACTACATACATTCCATGTTCTAATTATTAATGGATATTTACAGTTGTTTCTCATTTTGAGTCGTGCCACATCAGGAAATGGAGGGAGGTCCCTGGGGCTTCACTCCATTTCTGTCATCACAGTAGACTCTACTTTGAAGAGGCAACTCTTCCCCAGTAGTCTTTTGAGTGCCTTCCAACCTGGGGGGCTCATTTTCCGGCACTATATCTGACAGTGTTTCTTTGGTATTCATAGGGTTTTCAATGGCTAGTTGTTTCGGGAGTGGTTCGCCAGGTTCTACTCCCTAGATTCCTTATACTAATGTCTAAACACTAGTAATTCTATTGTGTCTTTTTAACTATTTCAATTTTACAAACATTAGTTATTATATCACTTTGCTTTTTCTGTTTCTGGAAAGAGATTTGGTCTGAATGATAGGAAGAAAGAGAATAAGAGGGCTTTCATCATCCATTTCCTTTCCAAACACCCCTTGAGAAATGAGCATCAATGTGTGCTTCCAATTCCTCAATAGCTCATGTGGTGGTCACTGTTGCCCTGGTAGATGATATTCTTTGCATATAGTACAATTACTACTAGATAACATCCTTTTACAAATGGCCTTGTCTGTAGCAAGTAATATTCTTTATAAATGAAGACATTAGGTGTCTCCATGTCTGGGGCTAGGCAGGGAGATCTCTTGAAAGAAGACTGCTCCTGCACTAAAGAGATAAACCTGTTTTATAGCCTAAGAGGGCCAGCTTAAGTCAAAAAAGTTGGAAGAACTATGACATATATGAAGACACAAACAGGAAATGGGAAAATATCTGCCCCCTTAATGAAATATAGACTTAAAAACCCCAGACACCCCACTGCCAGTGTAGCGATTCAGAGTCTCCTATAATCTCTTTACTGAGCCTGCCTACTTTCTTATTTCTAACTCAGAAAGTCTTTCTCTCTTTCTTTCACTTTCCATCTCCCTTCTCACAACACTGGCCTACATTCCAAGGCTACTTGTCCTAGCATTCATGACAGTCTGCTCTTCTCTAATTCTAATTAAACTGTTCTGAAAAGTCTTTTCAGATCCCATTTGAAAAGTATTTATTGGCCTGGAGTGGTGGTGCACTCCTCTCATCCCAGCAACTCCAGAGGCAGAGGCAGGGGGATCGTTAGTTCCAGACTAGAGACAGTCTGCATAACTTCGCTAGACCCTGTCTCAAAAAGTAAAAAAATGGGCTGGTGGTACAGCTCAACAGCTCAGTGGCCCAGCACTTGCAAAGCATACAAGCACAAGGCCCTGGGTTCAACCCCCAGTACTGCAAAGAATAAAACTAGTATTTTTTAACAAGACCAAAAACCTAAAGAGAGCATTCACCTACCTGCTAACATTTATAGTTTGAATAAATTGGTAAAGACTTTCCATAGGAATGAAAACTGAAACCTACTGAAGGTTCACTCTCTTATTTTTATTATTATTGTTATTAATATTGTTGTTATTTTTAGGTACCTTCTAGTCAAGTCCAACTCTTGAATACATGTTTCAATGGATAAGGTCCTTGAATACAGTGATTTGTCTCATTGCTTTAAATTTTAAGAGGTCATTTGCAAAAGCTGAATAGCTGATCTAAATATGAATGAAAGAAACAAGGGCAAAATTTCCCACTGCTATAAGTCAAATATTTTAAATGGATTTAAATTACCTTAGTGATTTTAGGACACCACTGAGATTGTCAATTTTATGTCACTCTGTGGTAGAATGCATTTTTCAGAAGCTACGTAAGTGTACAGATAACTCCCTTAGGTGAATTTTCTCAGCTTCATAGCTCGGAGAGTTTTTGAGGGTGTTATTTATCATTTTCCTTCTCTACTATCAGTCTGTCAGCTGTTATTTTTCATTGCTGCCAATGTGATTTCCTATTATAAACTACCACATTCACATTTAATCTACATGTTCTTGAAAACGATAACCAGGGTTGTTAAAATTAATATGCATTATTATTTGTGTGGTTGGGTAATTTATAGATCTGTTAGATTCTGAAACAAAGTCTTAAATTAAAGAACACTTAATTTGGAAAAATGCTATATATTCATCATCAGATACAGATCATTATTTATAACAATGATAGAACACTTGTTATGAACACTAAAGTTTGAAACTTTCTTACTAAATTAAGAAAACAAATATAAAGAATTTAAAGGGCAGATATCAGATATCTGAGTTTTCTATTCATTATTTCTTTTGTTTGTTTATTAATTGACTTTACCTTAAGCTAACATAGTAAAAGCTAAATGAATGAAAAATATATAAAATTTCTTCATTATATTCGTGATGGGAGATTTTATCATATGTTAATAATAACATTTTCTTCAGATAAGTTTATCTTCTTCTAACATTATGGACTACATCAGAGAAGAGATAAAATATGATAAGTCATTAGCAAATCACTTTCAAAATGGCGAGAGGAGGAGAAGAGACAGAGAGAGGCTCATGTTTGGATCTGGAAAGATATTTATAAGGAAATTTACAAAATTTATTTATTGAGTGTAGACCTACAGTTTAGGGCACATTAAATTGAAATAAAGGATAAAGACAAAAAAAAGTAAAATTTTAGATATTTGGCAGATATACAGGAAAAAAAACTACATATTTTAGAAAGAATAGCAACCAGAATAAGAATTTAAAAACTAGTGGTTCTGTGGAACAATGATTACAGCTGGAAAACATATTTAAGCATGTAGAAGAGAAAAAATAGATTACAAAAAATGATAAATACTTAAGAACTGAGACTGTAAGCTTAAAGAGGAAAAAACAAATACTTAGCAACTTAAGAGCACATCATATTCTTGAGGTATGTAGCAGAAACAAATACAGAATTTGCTCAGAGAAAACACTTTCAAAATCTATATGCAGTTATTGTATTAAATAAGCTTTAATGAAGATCAAACAGAGGAAGACAAAATCTATCATGAATATAGGACAAGAGATTCAAACTAAGCCAACAACAAAAAATGAACAGTGCTGGAAAATTTTTGAGTTCACTAGATGGTCTTAAAACAATGCACATGTTTTTAAATGAATAAATATGTCAAGGAAAATAAAAAAGAAGACTTGTGAACCCCAGCACATTTAATTATAATCATAATAAACAATAAACTCAGTAAATGTATTAGAAGAGGCCGAATAGAAATAGAAGCTGAAAAAAAATGATGTGACAAAATCAGTCAACAAAAAATATCTTAAAATATGTAAAGTGGTGCTCATAAGACTCAAAAAATGCTAGTAATGTGAAAGTTAACCAACTAGCTAACAAATATTTAGAATAAAAGACTAGAAGGAATAGAAGGGGGTTAGTGAAAATGATAGATTAAATAATCCAGCAATTAATAATTTCAAGAAACATAATAAATGTACACTAAGATTTATGGCATTGTGTATACTAAATGAAGTAAAATCTATTGAAAAGAAATAATGTGTGACTGCAAGAGTTTGATAAATCTAAGGAAGACAATAAGTGTAGAATATTTAGTTGCACAAATGGCCTTGTGAAGAAAAGATTTAAAAGTGTGCCTCATCAACTCTCTCAGAAAGGATGTCTTCAGAACTATAAGGATGTTGATTTCCAGCCATCTCAGAAGGAGACAGAAATAGAAAAGGAATTATCTCAAAAGAGTTTGGGGCTGAATTTGTACTCAATCCAAAACTACTATCTACTATAACACAGATAGGATGACTCAGAGGGCTGAAGCCTGCAACTGAAAGGCTGAAACAGAAAGCAATGCCTCATTATTGTTAGGCATTGAGAACAAATCAAGTAGATCTGCATAGAGTTTGCCTGGCTGGATTTCAGAATGACCTTGAACCAATTACTTTCTTTACCATCATTTTCCTGCTTTTAGAACCAAAAGCTCAGTAGCGTTTATTCTATTCCTGTATGTTGGATGAGCTGGAGGAAGATAACACATCTCTTAATTTTCATGAGTTAATAGATGTTCCCCAGAGGCTGAATTTCGTGGATTACTCTCTTGAAATGGTGTAATTTTGTATTTTGAGCTATTGCTGTAAATGGGGAAATTAGGATGGAGTAGATATGTCCTATGTGAAAGGATCATGATAAATCATATAATTTACTATAATAGATATGACATAAGGTGGATGCTAATGAGTCTTATACTTCTGTAATTCCCTTTCCTTGATTACAAACAGAACATGTAATTTCTTTTAGCTAAAAAATTATGGGAATAAGCCATGAGTTCAGGTAAATTTATTCAAGATACAAAATCAATTATCCTCAAGTTAATCAAAAGGGAGACTATTTTGGTGCACCTGAATGGATCAGGTGCCAACGGAGAAAAATAAAGGGCCTCCCCTGAAGTGTGAGAAAATCTTTCTTTTTCTGACATTAAAAGTAGGTTTCCTCAAGTTCCATAGCTACTGTTAAAAGTGCTCTACCAGCAACCAGTGGGAGCTTGGATGCATCGTTCTCCATTTGAGCCTGTGATGAGAATGCAAACCAACTGATGTTTTTGTTTGTTTTATTTTGTTTTTGGTGGTACTTGATTCTGAAGCCTTTACTGCTGAGCTACATTCCTAGTGCCCCAGGTGATGTCCATATTATAACCTCATGAGACTCTGAGCACATAAACTTCCCATGCTATACTGGCACTTACCCCCTAAAACTTGTAAGATAATAAATGGTCTTTGCATTAATAAGTAAATTTATGTTATTTTGTTATGGAAAACTAAAAAAAAAAAACCTGGTACAGTGATGTTTTTCTTTTATTTTTCTGAGTATTTCCATTTTATATTTTTATAGTTCATTTTTCTGTGGACATTTTCTACCTGTTCTTCCATAGTTTCAATATTTCCCAGTGGGAATTTTAACCTCCTAAATACAGTTATTTTATGTTTTTTGATAGCTCTGCTACCCTTGCAAGGACAAGATCTAACATGGATTTCAAGATCCTGCATAATTTGGTCTTCTACCTCTTCTGTATCCACATCTCAGGCATTTTTTTCTTACCCTCTCTTCTTGCAAAATTGTGTGTGTGTGTGTGTGTGTGTGTGTGTGCGTTTTACCTCAGGATCTTTGTATTTGCTCTTCCCTTAGCTATAATATATTCTCCAGCTCTGCACAAATAGCATCCTGATCTCTACATGATAGAAGTCTTAATATAATTGGGATTTCTTGTCCATATCTAAAGAAATCAATTTCCCCATTTATTGTCTGAAAAATTACTTCAATTTATTTGCACTTATTACTTTTTAACATTATTTAGTAAAATGAGAATTAATAGATAATAACATGAGTTCAAGAAAAAAACATCAATTACAATGCATGCAACTATTGAATTAAACAACCAAGAGGGCTATTTAGTATTCTAGGACATTGGAATTGAAGAGAGTTTCATGGAAAAAATCGGTGTGAGCAAAATAAAACTCATTAGAAAAGGTTTTATACTGAAACTATATAGAAAAAAAAATAATAAACTAACAAT
>VMDO01006744.1:22737-37737 GCA_007922755.1 Pedetes capensis
GTGGTCCAGCACTTGCAAAGGATGCAAAGCAAGGCCCTGTGTTCAACACCCAATACTGAAAATGTATATATATATATATATATATATATATATATATATATATATATATATATGATATATGTGGGCTGGGATTTAGCTTAGTTGGTAGAGTGCTGCCGTACAGTCTCTGAGGTCCCGAGTTCAATTCCCAGCACCGCAAAAATGGGAGAAGGACCTGGCAATCCACTCCCAATGCAATCCCAAAACAGTCAGCCATCAAAAACCCTATGAGGGTCGCTATGAGTCAGATACCAACTCGACAGCACCTAACAACAACAAAAACATGACATGTGCAAAGAGCTGGAGACAGAAAACCAAAAGTGAAGAATGTGCTTTGATTTCCTCAAGCTTAAGAAATTGAAGAAAAAATTCAAATCTCGAGTGGCAATAGTGAAATATTCTATAGGAAAAATATTATGTGATGCAAGAAATATCAAAAGAAGATGGAAAGAATACACAGAGTCACTATGCAAAAAAGAATTGATGGATGACCAACCATTTCCAGAGGTTGCATTTTACCAGGAATTAATGGTATTGAAGGATGAAGTGGAAGCTAACTTGAAGGATTTGGCAAAACACAAGCCTCCAGGAACTGATGGAATACCTATATAGAGCTGTTTCAACAAACATGTGCTGCACTGGAGGTGGTAACTTATTTATGGCATGAGATTTGGAAAACAGCTACCTGGTCAACTGAGTGGAAAAGATTCATATTTGTGCCTACACACAAGAAAGTGGTTCCAATCAAATGTGGAAACTATCGAATGATACCATTACTGTCACATGCAAGCAAAATGTCACTGAGGATTGTTCAAAACCATCTGTGGCAATATATACACAAGGAAATGCAGAAAAATCAAGCTACATTCAGAAGAGACAGGAATATCACTGGAACCAAGGACATCACTGATGATTTTAGATGGGTATTAGCCAAAAGCAGAGAATACCAGAAAGATGTCTATCTATGTTTTATCCACTATGCAAAAGCATTTGACTGTGGCGATCATAACCTGACTCATGACATAGTATTTTCAGTCACATCATATTAATGTGAAAGCTGGTCATTGAGTGAGGGAGACAGGAGAAGAATTGATGATTTCGGATTATGGTGCTAGAGAAAAATATTGAACATACTATGGACTGCAAAAAGGGCCAATAGATCCATCCTAGAAGAAGTTAAAACAGAGTGCTCCTTGGGTGCAAGGACAGTTAGATTATGTCATATATATTTTGGACATGTAGTCAGGAGGAATCAGTCCCTGGAAGAGGATATCATATTTGAGTGAGAGCAGGTCAACACAAAAGAGGAAAACACTCAACTAGATAGATTGACACACTGTATGCCACAATGGACTTAAACATAAATAAGATCATGTGCCTCACAAAGAATCAGAGAGTGTTTCATTCTGTTGTCCATAGTGTCTCTGAGTCAGACCTGACTTGATGGTACTTAACAACAACAAGTGATATTAAAGAGTTATGGATCATATTTTCAGGTTAAATTCACAGAAATAGAATTTCTCTGTTAAAGAAAAATTATAAAACTGTCCTTGGAAAAGGTAATGGTACTTTATACTTATGAAAAGTAAGGTTAGCACATTAAATACTAATAGACTGTACATTGTTTTATCAATTACTTATTTTACTTTATTAAGTATTTTGATCAACAGTTTAAATTATATAGCATACCATTTAAAAAATTATCTGACCTTCTCACTTATAAATACCATAAAAATTACATGGTTTCTTTTAGTTATATTGTTGTTGTTAGGTGCCATTGAGTTGGGTAGGATTCACAGCAACCCTCATAGGGTTTTCAGTGGCTGAATTTTTCGGGATTTCTTTAAGAATGGATTGCCATGTCCTTCTCCTCTTTTTGAGGTGTTGAGGATCGAACCTGGGTCCTCAAAGAGTGTGGCACAGCATTCTAACAACTGAACCAAACCCCAGCCCCAGTTATATTATGTTGTTGTTGTTGTTAGGGGCCGTCGAGTCATGCCCGACTCATAGCGACCCTCATAGGGTTTTAAATGGCAGATTGTTTCAGGATTGCTTTGGGAGTGGGTTGCCACATCCTTCTCCCATTTTTTCTGTGCTGGGAATCTTACTCGGGACCTCAGAGACTGCGGAGCGGCACTCTAACAACTGAGTTAAATCCCAGCCTAGTTATATTATAGTTATATTATATTATGGTGCCTGATTAGTTTATTTGCTAACATCAAAAATAACAACAAAAAAGACAAAAGTGGAACCTAATAATACAAATTTGCATTACATAAATCCTGTTTTGCTACTGCAATAACCCAAATGCTTTTCTGTGGCACACACCTATAATTTTAGCTACTCAGGAGGCTGAGGAAATGAATCATAGGTTCTAGGACAGAGGAAGCTTGCACAGTTTAGTGATAATCAGTCTCAAATAAACAAATTAAGAAAGGGCCCGTGCATGAGGCTCAGTAGTGGTTGTCTTGCCTAGCATGCACAAGTCCTTGGGTTCAACTCCAAGTACTGTGAAAAACAGACAAAATAAAAAAAAAACAAAGAAACAAATAAAAAATGCTTTTTCAGCTCATTGTTCTAAATGCAGTAAAAATCTAATCCATATTATAAGCACTAACTAGAATGCAGGAACAATCCACAAATATAATTAAAATGCAGTGAACTGAAGGCAAAAAAAAAATAAAAATTAAGAGAAAAGGAGAAATATTACTGATTTCCAGATAAGAAAAGAAGACAAGAGAGAACACATACAGGATTAAGAAAGGAGTTTGAAGCAGGGCACAGTGTTACATGCCTGTAATCCCAGTGACTCTGGAAGATTAGGCAGGAAGATGGTGAGTTTGAGGCCAGAGGCAGCCTACATAATTTATCAAGATCCTGTCTCAAAATAAAAAATATAAACAAGGGGATGAAGGTGCAGCTCAGTGGTAGAACATGTGCAAAGTGTGCATGAGGGCTTGGGTTCTACCCTTTAGACCACAATAAAAGAAAGACAGAAAAGAACAATATTACTGTGTACAGAAAAACATAACAGAATAAAAATTAGAGATTATTATTTCTTTTTAGTAATACTATTTCTAACATCTCTCTTACTTATAAAATCTTTATATGTGAAATCTTCAGTATAATATTTGCTTTCTTCTCTCACTCTTTATATATACTTATGTATGTATCTATATCTATGTATCTAGATAGAGAGATAGATAGATGATAGATGATAGATAGATAGATAGATAGATAGATAGATAGATAGATGTGAAGAGGGAGAGAGAGATAGAGAGAGAGGGAGAAAGAGAGAGAGAGAGAGAGAGAGAGAGGAGAGGCTGGCAGTGTGTTTAATGGCCTCTCTGATCATGACTCACAGTACCCCTTTTGACAGGTCTTCTTTTCCTCACTCTCAGCATGGGGTTTTTGTTCATGTTGAGTAGCTCCAACTCAGACAGCAGCAAGACTGCATGGGTGGTGGACAGTCTAACTTCTCATCAGTAGGGAGTTATGTTACATGGCTTCCCACTGTGCTTTACTGTGTCCTCAGTATTTTTCTTCAAGCTCCATGTTAGTATCAATCTCACTTTTATTTAACCATGATTTTGAACTATTACGCCTTTCTTCCCCACACCTGGGCCAGTGCAACTATTTCAAGGGCATCTTTGAAGCCAGGGGATTGACTGCAACAGAAAGCAACATCATAGTCCTTCATGTTAATTCATTAATGAGGACATTAGCATAATTCATATATACAGAGAGTTACAGTTATAACTGGGATTTTGATATAGATATCCTAAAGTGAATATAACGAAAGCAAGATAAAATTGATCTGCCAATTTTTCCCTGAACATTTTCAGTTCTATCACATTATTTCTCACTTTTGTTTTGCAGTTGGCTTCTTCTAAAACATTCTCAGGAAGTTCTGATGGAATAGAAAAAGATGAAACTGTTATCTCCTTAGAGCTATTGCATGCAGAGCTTTTGTATAACCTGTCCTCAACCTCCTGCTCCACAGTCTTGCTTCTCTGGAGGGCCTTGATATGTGGCCAGTCCACCCATTATGTGTGAAATATGTAGGTAAGTGATAAAAATGAGCATCTCTGTCAAGGAAATGATATTTCACTTCATCTCTCTCCTTTATTCCAGGATGCAATTATTAAGAATTGAGGTATTCTGCAGTCAGATAACCACTGTCTGTATGAATTTATTAGAGATGTAATCTTGGACAAGGCACAAAATCCTTTATTTTCTCATTTTTGCCAGCTCTCAAATTTGCCAGCTCTAAAGTGGGAATAATAATAATCAAAGTATTAATTACAAGATGAAGATTGTGTTAATAATTTATTATAATATTTTAACTTTAAAATTCTAACACATGGTAAGTACTGAATTAATAGAGCTTATAGTTGTTCAGTGTACTTTACCTCTACCTATAGTACTATTATCTTCCGCATATTTTTCAGTTTGCCATAGTGTGGGGGCTTTTGTGTTGCTGTAATGCTGAAGCTCTGCCACCAGTACTAAGTAGTATTATATAGTTCTTCTCTTCTAACCTCTATCTTTTAGCCACTCTTTCTTTCCAATAACAAAGTAGCTTTTTACCTCCTTCAATAAACAAGTTGAAATAGTACTCTACATTCTTTTACGTTATGGATATTTTATATCTATTTCAAGGCCATTGCCATGCATATAACTCTTTTGAAAATTAACCTATGACCTTCTAAATTCCAAATCAAATTTTCCAATTTTTTTACAGTGTTTGGTGACATATTTATCCAACACTGTTAGAAATATTGCTATCTGTGACTTAATCCTCCACCCACAAAAATTTCCTGAACAGGGGTCAAGTCAGAAGGTTGACATCCTCTCAGATGCTAAAGAGAATGGCTAAGCCCCCAAGTCTATGAAATGAGATTTGGCATGAAAAAATAGTGGGTGTGTTTATATAAAAATAAAATCCCCCTTCAACGTATAAAAGATGCACATACACAAAACAAAGATGAGTAGTAGAAGAATGTTGGAGCCAAGACAGAAAATCTGCTGATGAAATCTTTGCTGTTCTCTCTTTTTCCACAGAACAGGACCCTTGAGTAAGGAATGAAATCATTTCCTCATTTCCTCAGGACTTCAGACCATGGAATCTGCCTAGAGGCATCTTCAAAAGTAAAAACATGGGGAAGTAGGAAAGAAGCAAATATGGCAACAGCAGAATTCAACTCAAGATGAGCTTATCAAATAGATAAAGGTAAATAAGAAAAGAAATAGAAAATTAAATATAATCTTTAGTTTTCCTCAAAATGGATTTCTTTCAGATGAAGTGAAAACTAAATGAAATAACTGAATAATTTACAAAATAAATATAAAACAATTCAAGTACAATATTTAATAAGACAAAGGGAGAGGGATTACACCCATCCTGTTATAATAATAACAAAACAATAAAACAGGGAAATATGTGTGTGCGTGCGTGTGTGTGTGTGTGTGTGTGTGTGTGTGTGTGTATGTATGTATATATGTTGTGGTTTTAGCTTTAGCCAGGCTAAGATTAGAGCCAAACCGTCAACATAACAAATTGGCCAGTGGCGTAAATGAAGGACCTCGGGAAACATTCTGATGGTAAAAAGGGGTAGGTAAGGTTTATTGGGTGCTCCCCTGATGGGGAGCAAGGAGCAAGCAGCCTCTATAGTGCTGGCTCTAGGCCTGCAGCATTCCATGCTGCAGTGCTGGTACAGCTCAGCCTTAAAGGCACAGCCACAGTCGCTGGTGTTCCATGGAGGTCAGGTAGTCAGTTGGTCTTGCCTCTCTCGGCTAGCTTTCTCTACCTCCTTACTTCCCAAGGATGGGAGGAATTGAGAGGCTCTTTGTGGCTTGCTTGGATCCTTTGGCTCTTCGGGGCCCCTGGGCTTGATCCCGCTGGCTTGCTAGAAGATCTTGCTGGAGTAGGAAGCGCTGGTCCAGATGATGGGGTTCAGGTGGCAGGTGAGGGACGGTCAGGGAGGTGAGGTTCAGTGGATGAAGTGGGGGTCCAGGAGCCCTACTTTTATAGGGTCCTGGAGGGGTCACATGTTGGGATTCAGCCAATCAGGGCACACACCTGACAGGTACAGCGGGTAAACTGACATACCTGCCAGGTGGGGACAGTTATTACCTGAAAATGCTGAGGGGAGCCAATCAAATTTAGTGTGGTAAGAGCAGGTCAGGCTGGCCAGGGGCCATCTTTGCTCACACGATGGGAGGGGCTGGTTTGAGTGAGTGAGATGAGCCCTGCGGTCAACTAGGGGTCAGCCCCTCAGGCTGTCATGAGGGATCCTAGTTGTGAGATATAATTTTAAAAATCCCCAACATCTCCCCATTTTTTTCTAACTAAAAAAAGGGAAAAAGAAGGGAGGACCAGTGACCTCCTCTTTGATTGGCTTCCTCATGATTGGCTGCTTAGGGGTTACAGAAACAAATCATTAACAATAACAAAACATTATTATATAAAATTAAAACTAACACAACAGTAACTATCAAAAATTATGCAATAACTGTTTACAAAAGTATTTACAGGGATCCAGGGTATATGTTGTTACATTTAGACAGTTGTTTACACGTTTACATTTTGTGATATTAATGATACCATTGTTCGCATCAGAGCATCTTGTGTTCTTACTCTTGCTCGCCTAATGATACAATACATTGTAATAATAATCCCAAGTACAACGATTATGGAAACAATAATCAAAATATTTAAAGGATTATGGAAGAAATTTTGAGCAAATAACGTCATTGATTGTATCCTATTGACTAATCCTACTAATACATCCTCCCCTTTGATTATTGGCATGGTCTGATTTTTCATGATTAAGATCTCTCTATGCAGGTCCTGGATAAGGGCAGATGCATTCCCTATCCCTGTGATGTTTTGTCTCACGATTGACCAATTGTGCCACGCCTCATTGTATGCGGCAGGCATCACGCAAAAACTGGTGGAGTTCCAGTAGTAGTGGAGCTAGAGCCGCTGTTGAATCCCTGACAGCTGATCTTCTATTAAGATGATGGCCTGGCACAACTCATTAATTTGTTCTTGTAATGACTGATCTATACTATGTTGGCCAGACCACAACTTAACGGATTCCACATGCCAGGATTCAATATAGCTCTTCATTTGCACCGATTGTTGGAGTGCAACTCCACTCACAGCGGCCAGCGCTGTGACACCTATTATGTCGATGATAGCAGCAATGAGGGTGGCTACGAATCTCTTGGTCCTTTTAAGCACATCAGACACAGCCTGTTGGAGCAAGGCTATGGTAGGAGACTCCTGCCATGGCCTGTCCATTTTGACTGGAATCCAGGTGTTCCCCTGCATCCTAAGGATATAAAGGTTCTGTGTGTTCCAGTCAAATCGCACTGTTGGATCTGTGCATGTGCGCATCATGCAGCTCTTACATAATACAGATCCTTCGGTGCTGTCCCATGTGATGTCCCCAGTAATCAGGAGGTAGGGCACACGCACACAAGCTTGTATGGCCACATCAAAAGAAAGATGTTCCTCAGGTTTATTTTTCTCAAATGCCCATACAGGGTGTAGGGCTGTGGCCAGCTTCCAAATATGGTCCTGTTTCTTTAACGCCATCCCTCTAACCGGAATAGGATCAAATTGTTTGACCAAAAAGGGGGCAGGTGGTGAATAACCTCCCTCGTGCCACTTAACCTTCCACTGGAAAAGAAAACTCACAGAATCTCCCTTCCCAGTTTTATTCTCGGCCTGGTAGGAGTCGGCCAAACTCCAATCCATTATTACTCCATGGGAGTCATTATTGAGGATCCGGGCACGAGAATTAGGGGACTTGTTGTAGTGTATTCGATATTCCGGCTGATCTCCTAACTGTATGTTGCATTCGTGAAGTATATGTTGTACCAGTATGAATGACAACATACTGAGGGACAGTTGGACATCAAATGGACCATCGACCACAGGCCAATGTTGGTAACCAAGCTTGAGGCAATGTAACCCTTCTCCCATGCACACTGGGACACCTTCTACACCGATCTTATAGTTCCAGATCAACCTTCCTTCCTTTGATGGTATCATTGGGCCCTTAAACTAGTAAGGGCCGGGCAACCACTCTGTGTTGTTACTGTAGACTAAGATCGGCAAGTCATCCCAGGATATAGCCCTATTGACTGGGGGATTAGGAACGAATGCCCAGTGTGTGTATTTTGATGACCCTGTTTCACCAGTTTCCTTCCTCTCTTCTGGCCCTTCCAATCTACGAGCCCTATCTTCTGATGTTGTCCCTAAGCCATCAGAGGGGAGGTTGGTGATCTGTGGGCTGTCTGCTATCATTTCTGGTTGAATTGTTTCGGGCATTCTATTTTTCCTCTTAGCTTCCCTAATTCCCAATCTTTCCAACGTCCTCTGATATTGGGCATCTATGGGAGTGACCGGGAAGGTTGTTTCAGGTGTAGTTAGTGGGTTTGCGGTGGTGATCTCATTCAGGGGGGTTACAGTCGGATTAGTCATTTCTATGTTGTTTATGGTATCATTCTCATTGGTTCTATTCCATCTGGATCCCTTTTTACTAAATTGGATGCTAGTGTACCTAGCATCATTAACATAGTAACCTGTTCTAGGTTAACCTTTTTCTAAAAAATATTTAAACACAGAAATATCAAAAATGTATGCAAATACAACAATAAAACAATTATATACAATTATACCCTCGAGCCTTGGAGTCCAGACTCTCAGTCTGCTTGTGATTGCTGTGGGGAGAAGAAACAGGTGTTATTTTTTCTTTGCTGGATTTGTTTATCCATGGCTCGTACCACATTCTTTGCTGGTACCCAGCGTGGTTCCTTCTCTTCCCCTGGGAATACACAAGCTGCACCCCTCGTTTCTGACAGTAATAGATATGATTCTCTCCATTGGGCTGTCATTGGGTCCTTCCACTGTACCCAGGTCTCCAGGGGATGAGGAAGTTGGCCCTAGTGCCTCTTTATTCTGGTCTCATTCTGGTCCTTTGACACGTCCAGAACGTTTAACGTGAACAAGATTTTCGCTAGTATTACTGATGGTAGATACTCTCCCCATTTTGCTTTTTTAAAAGTGAGCCTGGAGTATCCCATTGGTTCTTTCAATGATGGCCTGGCCTTGGGGCTTGCGCGGAATCCTGGTAGTATGCTCAATGTTCCACGGGGCACAAAAGGCTTTAAACACCTGGCTGGTGAAGGCGGGTCCATTATCTGTTTTGATTGCTTTGGGGAGTCCCATCACCGCAAAGTAAGCAAATAGGTGATGTATTAACTTCTTGGTGGACTCCCCAGTCTGGCAGGTAGCCCAAACGAATTTAGAGTATGTGTCAATTGTTGCAAAAACATTTCAGCCTGCTGAATGGGCTATGGTGAAAAATATCTATCTGCCAGATGCAATTGGATTTTAGCCCCCTTGTGTTTACTCCCACAGACTGCAACGGTGGAGCTTGAATTAAAGCCACGCATTGGGAGCAATTCTGGACAATTTGCTTCAATTGCCATGGAGTTATGTTCAGAAATAATTTTTTAAGTCCTCCAACATTCACGTGTGTCAAATCGTGAAGGTCCTGAGGGTGAGTCACGCCTATTTGTACGGATTCCAAATTTGAGGCTAGTAAATCTGCCTGTGCATTTCCTTCTGCTAAAAAACCTGGCAGTGGCTGGTGGCCACGTATGTGCTCCAAGAAAATGGGCTGTGAGAGTGTAGCCAGCAATGATGCAACCTTTACCATCAATGGTGATAAAGGGTTGCTATCCAGGCGGGCAAAGGAACGTCCCAGCCATGGTAGCAAGTTGGCTATGTATAAGCTGTCAGTGTATAAATTAAATGGCTCACTTACATTTTCTATGGTTCACATAGCAGCATATAATTCTTTAAATTGAACAGACCTCTCTGGCAATGGAATGGCTTGCTGACATATAGTTTTGTCTAGCTCGGGGGGATAAACTACTATAGCCATTCCATTTTCCCCCTCCTGACTACTACCATACATCATCAGATCCTGTCAGATCTCCAAAGCTTAGCAGGATCATTCCTGGTTAGTACTTAGACAGGAGATTGCCTGGGAACACCAGGCACTGTAGTCTTGGGAGAAGGACCCTGCAACTCATTCTCCTACCAAAAAAGGTAACCAGTCATTGAAAATCCTATGAATAGCAGAGAAGCACTAACAATAGTGTTTTACCTATTGTACATAGGGCCACTGTGAGTCAAACACCAACTAGAACGCAGCTAAGAAGAACAAAAACAACAACTACTCTACAGATTTCAAGGTCCAGCATCAGGCTTAAAGACAACACCATTAAAAGTAGCCTTTACATCTCTTGAAACTTTTCTATTTTTTTAAAATTAAACTCAAACTGATGGATATTTTGATACCCAAAATGGTTACAGAAAAGAGAACCTTAAGGGAAAAATTTTGTTAATTGGTTGCTAGTTCTTTGGAATTGTTTCTTTAATATGATTGAATGTAAAGATATTATTGGCTTCATTCCTAAAAGGATGTGCAGTTGCAAAATCTTTATGCAAATAATGATTTGTAAGGAAGTTTAATGAAATGTCTATAGAGAACAAAGTCTTGGGCTACCAAGATTCTTTTCCCATAGAGTATTTCAATAAAATGAAGCATAATAGTACAGATTGACTGCTTCTAAGCTCACTAGAGAACTGGGAACAATGAAAATTTGAGGTCAGGGCTTTAAATTCTAGCTTAAGGTCCACATAGGGATATAAAACAGTCTATGGCTACCTAAAAGAAATCCCCACCTTCTGTGGTTACTGTACCATGATTTCTATAAATCAAGCAAAAAATTAAATGTAGCTAGCTACATTAGGTTCAAATTGAATTATAAAATTACAAGGATTTATAATAATATTAAAACAGCATTTATTGGAAGGATTTTGAGATGAGGGTACATGAGTGGATTCTAATGCAGTGGGGAATCTTGAACCCTTAAATTTTTCATAGCCTTCCTTTTCTGTTGAGGGGATCCTTCTTCCTCTATTTGATACATATTTTCCCTTTGCTCAAAGAACCTACAATGTTCTGAAGTAAGGTATTTCCTGTGCGGCTGAGTCTTGATTCTCCTTAGGACCCATTACTCTCATTGCTTTGAGACCTGAGAGTCTTGAGTATGTGTAATGCAAAGCAAAATAATACATGACTTTGGCAAATTATATATACTCTAGCCTGGGGAACATGTGTCGAATCAGGTGGAACGTTTGTAGCTGGCCAAATTTATACGTATGAGTTCACCAAGCCAAGATGCTAGAATCAAGTCAGTTTTTTTACTGAAAACCAGCAGTCTGGTGTCTGAAATGGATCTAAAATTTGCTAAAGTCAAGTTTGAAATCTAAATTTAGTTCTGAAATACAAATTTTGGTTATATTAAGATAATCATATCCTGATAGCTATACTTTGGTCCAGAAACTGGCAACATTTCATGTTGGTTCCTTGAGTCATGGGGTGAGGCCTCCATGGTCCCTTGTGAAAGCAAAGGCCAAATAGAAACCACTGGAAATTGTGATATTTTTGAATGGTAAATCAAAAGAAATGATCTGTTCTTGGAGGAACTGACAGGTTCAATGCCACCATGAAGGCATTGAAGGATATAGGTATGATTTCTATTATATAACTATTTAAATCATCTACTTACTATCTAGAAACAGATAGATTTGGAGACTTACACTGGATAATTTTAAATGTAAGATGATGACTGATCATATCCAGCTTTCTAGAAATGATTGTCTTGCCAGATAAAATCAACATCTTGGGTAGTACCAGTTATCCAACTATTGACTTGGAAAATGCATTTTCATTTTATATCTATTACAGCCATACCACTGTGGTGTCCAATCCCATCAAATCTCAGAAGCTAAGCAGGGTCAGGCCTGGTTACTACTTGGAAGGGAGACCACCTGGGAACACCAGGTGCAATAGGCTTTGAAGAAGGACCCGACAACCCACTCCCTCTCCCCCCCAAAATGAAATAAGCCATTGAAATCTCTATGAATAGCAGAGAAGCACTAACAATAGTTTTTCACCTATTGTACATAAGGTCTCTATGAGTTGGACACAGACTCTGTGGCAGCTAACAACAACAAGAAGGACTTGAACATAGGCTACAAAGCTAACATGCAACTGAACTGCCCTTTATGAAATGTGGGGTATCTGAATTATGAAGTCACCAATTTAGGCATACATAACAAAAACCTTTAGCCAAATAGAAGTATATATAAGCATAGAGTCTTCTCATCTTAAAGACACAAGTAAATTGCAGAGCAGGAGGCTTAAATATCAGTGGATTTTGTTTTCCTACTTTTTTGTTGTTTGTTTGTGTTGTTGTTGTGTTCACTTCATTATTGGTGTCATGGGGAATTCTACCTGGCAAGTTGTGTAAGAACATGTGAGTTCTGCATAATATGGTGGTGCCACAACAAAGTGGAAAATTGTACCACCTCAACAAACTCCCACATGGTTCTTACTAGCAGTGAGTTGAAATTCTTAAAGAGGCTGAATTTTAGCATTGGAGGTGGTTATTCATTTGGAAGAACAGTCAACTAGATCTACAGATATGCATTGAGTTGTGACAAATGCTTTGGGATGTCAGGGACTTGGAAAGAAAATGCTTGGAAAATCCAGGCATGGTGGTGCATACCTGTAATCCCAGCCAGTTGGGAGGCAGAGGCAGGAGGATCACAAGTTTGAGACCAGAGACAGTCAGACAGTTTGCATAATTTAGCAAGACCCTTTTTCAAAAAGTAAAAAAAAAAAAAAAAAAAAAAAAGGGCTGAGGGTGTAGCTCAGCACTTGCACAGCATGTAAGCACAAGACCCTGGGTTCAAACCCTGGTACCACACACACACATACACACACACACAATGCTTGGAAAATTGGTAACAAAGATTTCTGAAGAAATAGAGTATGTGGGTAGAACTCTGAGATGAGCAGATGTTGAGAAACCACTCATGTCAGGTACTTAAGCTCACCAAAGGGTAACTTCAGCCAAGGAATATATAATAACTAGAAAAGTGGGATGCCCTGTTCTGTGAATTTCATTGTCTTTTTCCTCAGCCATTTTTATTTTCACTCAAATACACACCTATCCTAGAAAAGGATTTCTTTTCCTTCCTGCAAAAATAACTTCTGTCAAAATAAGTATTTGGGGACACATACAATGACTTATGTCCTATCAATATATTATATACAGCATTGCTTCTGTCCATGGGACTCATTTTACAGCAAATGAATTGTAGAAAGGAGCTCATAATCATGTAATTCACTGGTTTTAGTAGGTTCTCGATCAGCCTGAAGCAACTTTTTGTAATACAACTTTGCAATGGCCCTCTGAAGACTCAGTTAAAGTGACAGCTGGACAACATGAACCTGGAAAATTGGGTCAGTGTTGCCCAAGATAGGATGTATGTTGTGCATCAGTGAGCAATATGTACTCCTTTTTCTCTCATAGCAGGAATCATAGGTCAAGGAGTGAAGAGGTGAAAATTGTATGGACTTTTCTTGCTGTCACTTTTATTAACCAGTTGGAATAAATGATTGTTTCCTATCTCTGAAACTTTGGGCCCTGAGGATGTAGAATTCATAGTTCTGAATTTAGGGTACTTCTTCCAGGGTACCTAAAATGTAGAATGGAATGGGAATTCTATTTCACTCACATGGAAATTGAGGCTGCCAAACTGGTGCTTTGGGTTATCAATGTCAGTGAATCAAGAGGCAAAGGAAGGAATTACTCTACTGGAAATTGATCTTAACAACTGAGTAAGAATTGGAATTATTACTATGTAGTAAGGATAAGGAGGAGAATATCTGACATGTAGAAAATCTCATGTGCTAAATACTTTGATATCTTCTGCTTGAGGTCAATGGCAAATGACAATTACCAAGTTAGATAGAACAAGGATCTTGTTCTACAGATTAATTCTTGGGTTATCCCAGCAGGCAGTAAATTATAGCTAGCTGAGATGCTCTCAAAGGACAAAGGTATATAGAACTAACAATAGTAGGAGGTAGTTATAAATATCAGCTTCAATTACGAGTGCAGCTGCAGAAACAAACATCTTTTTAGATGCCTGTTGTTGTTGTTGTTGTTGTTGTTGTTGCTAGGTGCCATCAAGTTGGTGTCTGACTCAGAGCAACCCTACCTGGTACAACAGGTGAAACACTATTGCCAGTGCTTCTCTGCTGTTCATAGGGTTTTCAATGGCTGATTGCGTTTTGGGAATGGGCTACCAGGTCCTTTTCCGTTTTTGATGGATGTTTGTTTATATATGAATGTATGTGTTTCCCTTATTTTTTCCCCTTCAGACAATTATAAAGCACATTAATAGTAGCTAATTTGTGTCTCAGTATTTAAGTAATAAATAGGGGAATGTGAAAAAATCCATAAACAACCAAAAATGGGAAAGGGATCTATGACCTTCTCTTAGGAAAAGTGTAAAGTTTTTTTTGTTGTTCTTTTTTTTCAGTTGCACGTGGAATGTTTGCATAACATCTTTCAGAAGAATGACTCCAATTATTATTTTCATGTAGAAGTTACATTTTTTTAAAATGTATTAATGATAGTAGGGGGCTGGGGTTTAGCTCAGTTGGTAGAGTCACACTTAGCAGTAAGGCCCTTGGTTTGATCCCTAGTGCCTCAACATTGGGAGAAGGAAGTGGCAATCCACACCTGAAGTAAATCGGAAACAGCCACTGAAAACCCTTTGAGGAACACTAGTAGTTGGAGTTGACTTGATGGCACCTAACAACAACAAAAATGATAGTGGGGTACAGAGTAATAAGTCATTTGATATATACATTATGCAAATATTACATTAGTTTTGCTTACATATCCATCACCTGACATATTTTATAGAACGTGATGAATGAAAGAAGAAAAAAGTAGGAATTTTAATTAATATGCAATGACAGTCTGACGCAACCAGCTCATTGATTTTTT
>VMDO01006744.1:40237-45278 GCA_007922755.1 Pedetes capensis
GTGAAATACATAAACACCTCTGCACTGAAAACTGACTGCTATCTGATTAGTCTGGATGGAATGTCAAATAAAATTCAAAGGACTTAAACTGTGATAACATCTTGAAAGGTACATCAAGTAGTTTTATGAAAAGTAGTTAATTAATGTCACTGAGTAGAAAATCCAAAATTAAAAAAACATTATTAAAATTCTCTAGTAATAGTACAGACACTTAAAACACAAGAGATATAAAACTCATTTCTGTATTTAACTTTCCCTACTGTTTAAATGAAATCAACTAGTTTGCCTCTTTTAATTATAAAAGTTGCATATATCCATCAACAAAACAAATTATGTCTTTCTGCTTTTCTCTCTGACTTGACAATATGTGTGCAAATTTGACATTACTTTCCTCAACAATCTTTAATGAAGATATATCACTGTTAATCTCACATGGTGCTCTCTTCCATATTATAAAATTTATTAAAAATGAATACATAAGTCTCTTTGATTAAAAATGCCTATACAGCTGCAGTTTGTTCTTCCTACACATATCAATTATTACAGGAACAAAATGCTTCATATAATAAAATGATGCATACAAAGAAAAATTTAAATTAGGAAGAGTAAAGGAATATGGAAAGTGATTATTCATATTAAGATCAAAGTCTACTTAAACAAAATTCTGACATATTGTGATATAACAAAAGATAAGGGACTGTTTTAGTCATTATTTTAATTTAGCCAAAATGTTATACCTGGATTTTCATTTCTCATGTAGATTTTTAAAAAGAATGCACATAGTTTCTAGAGTATCTGCACTTTATTGTTAATTTGAGGAGGAATAATTGCTATCAAATATCAAGTGTTTTTGTGTGGATTTGTGTGTTAAGTGATTATGAGCATGAATATCTTACCTGATTTAGAGTATCAGCTTAATTCTTCTTACTTAACAGGATATTATAAGCAGTGTGGTGCAGGATAATCTTTCAGATTTTGAGTCAAAGGACACAGCTCCAATTGTAGCTATGATATTTTTTTGCCTTAGTGTATTTTGGATTATGACAGATATTAAGTTTGTTCATTTGAAAAACAACAAATATCATCACATAATTCATATATTTTGGAGCATTTGCAATATATGTTAAAATCACAAGATAGATTGTCATGCAACAACAAAATATTGCCTGTTAATTATATGATGCTACCCCAAAAAGGAATTTGTTATATCTTGAAGGTTCAAATATGAGTCAGCACGCTGTATAGAAAGGGATTTTTAACACCAACTCTCCATGAGAAGATGACTGAGAGTTTTTATTTTCCTACCCATTTGGAACCTGTTTGAAATATTGCTCAAGCCCAAATAAGTGTTTGTATTATGTCTCTATTGAAAATGTGTAGCATTTATAACTAATACTACTTTTATGTTAGTGAGCAAAATCTCAGAAAACTCAGTTCTGCTTCAAGTATATTTTAAGTTCAGCGTTTTGGTAATCAGGATGCATATCAATCTAGAATCAGATCTAAAAATATCTTTTGTGTTCCATTTAAGGAAACTACAATCATCTGTTCTTTTAATCATCAAATATTTTGTGTTAAGTGCTGTAGAGTCAGGTCCGACACATAGTGACCCTATGTACAACATAACAAAACACTCCCTGATACTTGCCATGCCTCGCACTATGTCAGTGCTTCTCTGCTATTCATAGGGCTTTCAATGGCTGATCATTTCAAGAGTGGGCTGCCAGGTACTTCTCCCATTTTTTTTTTTTTTTTGCAGTGCTAGGAGTTGAACACAGTGCATCAAAGAGTGCAGAGCAGCATTCTACCAAGTGGACTAAACTCCAGCCCCTAAGTAGACATTTCCAGATACTTTGCTGTGCCTCCTCCCTATGTCAGTGCTTGCCTGTTATTCAAAAGTTTTTCTTTCTTTCTTTTGGGGTTAGGGGCTGATTGTTTGATTGTTTCAGGAGTCGGCTGCCAGGCCCTTCTCCCACTTTTGCCATTCTGGAGACCAAATTCAACACCTCAGAGCACAAATCTTCTAGCAAGCGCTCTACCAACTGAGCTAAACCCACTAGGGTTTTTGGTTTGAAAATACATAGTTAACAACCATAGAGGAATTCCCTCCTAGTTATTTATTATTTTAGAAAAGAAATCTACCTATGGAAACACGGTAATAAGTGAACATTGTCTTTAACATTCTTGTCAGTTTAATGGTATATAATTACCACCATATGGGGAACATGTTTTTCTCTATGTTTTATAAAGGAAAAAAGACATAAAGAAGGAAAGTAACTTGCCCTACTAATAGGAAGTGGAGTAACTATATACACATAGTCAGATTCAAGTATTTAAAATCCATATTGTCATATTTATGTCCTCTCCAAACTACAAGGCAGATGCAGCTGGGAAATATAGACATATTTTTCTTAATACACACACACAGAGAAAGAGATAGAGAGAGAGGTAGAGATAGAGACAGAGAGAGAGAGAGAGAGAGAGAGAGAGAGTGAAAGAGAGAGAGAGAGAGAGAGAGAGAGAGAGAGAGAGAGAGAGACAGAGGGAGGGAGAGAAGCGGGGGGAGACATACCCATACAATGTCTTGGACAGCCTGGGAGCAAAAGGAGATGATTGTTTCAGGGGTAAAGGCACAGGTAAGGAGCCCACATTAGAGTAATCCACAATGGAATAATAGGGGTGAGATACTACTTTGTTGACAGCCCAGAACTATAGAACTCCTAGCATGAAACACCAGCCCAAGAGCACTGCAGACAGGAGACTCCAAGGTGTGAGAACCTAAGTGGGAGCTGAGCCCAGAAACAACACCTCCCTCACAGCATGTCCAGGATGATTATTCTGTTATTCTGGAGTCTTGAGATTTAATGTGCTATTTCCTGATGGGTTTTGGACTTAGATGGGGTCCTGCTACTCCTTTCTTTTTTTCTATTTCTTATTTCTGGAATGGGGTGTCCATCCTATGGAATTTGCAAGTAGATAACATTTGATTTTACAGGCTCTGGGCAGGATTAGGTTTACCTTAGGGATGATTTGAATCCCATGCATATCTAATACAGGTGAGATTCCAGTCATGGGGCCTTTGAGTTGGTGTTGAACTGTGTTAACACTTTGGGGATATTAGAATGGGAAGAATGTATCTTGCATATGAGGAGGACATGAATTTGTGGAGGCAGGAACTGGAATGCTATGGTTTGAATCTGTTTACCAAACTTTGTATGTTGGAAACTTGGTCTTCATTGCAGCAGAGCTCTGGCCTCATGAATAAATTCATAGATTCATGGATCAGTATGCTATTAAAAGAGTTTTTGATATAAAGTGAATATTTTTAGGTATGCCTGCTCTATATTTTCATGGATGCCCTCTGCCAGGTTATTATGCACCAGAAGGCTCTGACCAGATGCTGAGCAGATGCCAGCATCATGCTGTTGGTCTTCCTATTTTCCAGAATCATGAGCTAAATAAATCCCTATTTTTTTAAAATTATCCTATCTCAGGCATTTTGTTATAGCAACAGAAAATCAACTAACAAACCAATTTTGAACATGGCAGCTGATATACCTACCCCCTTCTCTTTATACCCTGTATGAATATATGCACCTACATTTGGGTATGGATAGGGAGCTATGAGTATAATGTAATAATATCCCTCCACCTATTATGTTATAAGGAAAAGATGAAGGGATTTCCAGATGTAATTAATAAGAAGGAAGTTCTGAGTAACTATGACTTAATCAAGTAAAAGCCCTTTAAAGAGGGCATAGGTTTTTCTTGAAGCAAAATATACTTTATTCTTGACTTTAAAGAAGCAAAAATATGTGAACTGTCAATGAAGAGGTGCATTCTTTAGAAGTATGGCACAAGTTGTTTTGATTTGCATTTCCCTAATGGCTAGGGATGTTGAGCGCTTTTTCATGTGTTTCATGGCTTTATGGACCTCTTCATTTGAGAACTGTCTACTCAGTTCCTTTGCCCATTTGTGTATTGGGTTGTTTGGTTTTGGGGGAGTTTTTTTTCTTGAGTTCTTTATAAATTCTAGTAATTAGACCTTTGTCTGATGTATAAAATGTGAAGATTTTTTCCCATTCCGTGGGGGTTTCCTTGACTCTGTTAATTGTTTCTTTTGCTGTGCAGAAGCTTTTTGATTTCATGTGATCCCATTTATCCACTCTTGTTGCAATTTCTTGAGCAATTGGAGTCCTATTAAGGAAATCCTTTCCTATGCCTATGTGATGGAGTGTATTGCCTATCTTGCCTTCTATAAGTTTTAAAGTTTCTGGTTTTATGTTGAGATCTTTTATCCATTTTGAGTTAACTCTCATGTATATTGAGAGATGTGGATCCACTTTCATTTTTCTGCATGTGGATGACCATGTTTCCCAGCACCATTTGTTGAAGAGGCTGTCCATTTTCCAGTTTACTTGCTTTGCTCCTTTGTCGAAAATAAGGTGGCTATAGGTGTGTTGAGGTATATCTGGGTCTTCTGTTCTGTTCCAGATGTCTTCAGGCCTATTTTTGTGCCAGTACCAAGCTGTTTTTGCAACCACTGCTCTGTAGTATAGCTTGATGTCAAGGATTGTGATTCCACCTGCGTTCGTGTTGCAGCTTCAAAGTGTTTTGGCTATACATGGTCTTTTGTGGTTCCATATGAATTTTTGGATCATTTTTTTTATTTCTGTAAAGTCAGTCAGTGGAATTTTAATGGGTATTGCATTAAATCTATAGATTGCTTTTGGTACGATAGCCATTTTTACAATATTAATTCTCCCTATCCAGGAGCAGGGGAGGTCTTTCCATTTTTTAGTGTCCTCTGCTATTTCTTTCTTTAATGTTTTGAAATTTTCCTTGTAGAGATCTGAAGGGTCTTTGGTTAGATTGATTCCAAGGTACTTAATTTTCTGGTGGGCTATCATGAATGGTATCTTTCCTGAAATTTCCTTCTCTTCTTGTTTGGAATTGGTGTAAAGAAAAGATATTGATTTTTGTGTGTTAATTTTGTAGCCTGCAACTTTGCTGAAGGAGTTAATTAGATCCAGAAGTTTTC
>VMDO01006744.1:45378-63909 GCA_007922755.1 Pedetes capensis
TTTTTCTCCATTTAATATAATGTTGGCTGTAGGTTTGTCATAAATGGCTTTTATGAAATTAAGGTATTTGCCTGTTATACCTATTTTCTCCAGTGTTTTTATCATGAAAAGGTGTTGCACTTTATCGAAGGCCTTTTCAGCATCAATTGAGATGATCATGTGGTTTTTGTTTGTCAGTTTCTTGATATGTTGGATTACAATAATTGATTTCTGTATGTTAAACCAGCCTTGCATCTGTGGTATAAATCCCACTCATGGTGCATAATTAGAATGGCCAAGATCAATAAAACAAACAACAACAAATGCTAGCGAGGTTGCAGGGGAAAGGGAACACTCTTACATTATTGGTGGAGCTGTAAATGGGTGCAACCACTGTGGAAATCAATATGGAGGTAACTCAAAAAACTAAAAATAGATCTACCATATGACCCAGCTATAATACTACTGGGAATTTACCCAAAGGGAGATGGGTCATCATACCACAGAGACACCTGCATCTCCATGTTCAATGTCGTACTTTTCACAATAGCAAGGATATGGAATCAACCAAAGTGCCCTTCAACAGAAGAATGTATAAAAAAACTATGGTATATATACACAATGGAATACTACTCAGCAATCAAGAAAAATGAAATAAGGTCATTTGCAGCAAAATGGATAGAAATAGAGAAAATTATTTTGAGTGAACGAACACAATCTCAGAAAGAGAAACAACACATGTTTTCACTCATATGAGGGAGCTGATTCAAAATTACAAGAAGGAAAAATCCTATTCAAAGTTCGGATCATAACAAAAGGGGGGGGGAGATAAGAATGATCTCAATATAAATGGACTAGAAATCGCATGTAATTGTTCTAACAAGATGAAAACAAAGGCCACTACAGGAAATGTTTCTATCTTAAACAGAACTGGAACCCAAGGACATATAAAAAAATACTACATAGTAAAAGATAGAGAAGACTTGGATGGGAAACTTAGATGGGAAGGGTCGGGGGGAAAGCATAGGGGAGGGTAAGGGGTAACCTATATGAATAATGTGTATCAAAATGCATATATGGAAATATCAGAATGAAAAGCATGTCAAAATGAAACACATTAAGATGTACATTAAAAATTCCTAATAAAAAAAAAAAAGAAGTAAGGCACAAGGAAATTATTTCTACAAACATTCCACAGAGCTTGGAAGAGGATGTCTCCTTAGTCAAGCCTCCAAATGAGAACGTGGCCAAGAGAACACCTGGTTTCAGCCTCATGAGACACTGAGCAGAGAACAAAGTTGAGCTGTCCCCAGTCTTTGGCCAAAGGAAAATGCTAGATGAAGGAATATGGCTTAAGCTATTTTTTTTTTGATTTATGCAGTGTTAAAAGCTAATACAAGGGAGAAGAGGTAACTGTTGGGCCAGAGTATGTGTGATTGCAGTGGGACCCCTTTACCATTATGTTTCCCTCTTGAATAGGATAAGTTCTATGCTGGGGAATGTACATATTATGTGGCAATATGTTGTATGGATTCAATGTGCCATCTTTTGAGAGTACCATTCTGGGAAAGGGCTGGGATTTAGCTCAGTTGGTAGAGTGCTGTGCTGCAGTCTCTGAGGTCCCAAGTTCAATTCCCAGAACTGCAAAGATGGGAGAAGGACCTGGCAATGCACTCCCAATCCCAAAACAATCTGTCATTGAAAACCCTATGAGGGTTGCTATGAGTCGGCTACCGATTCGACAGCACCTAACAACAACAACAACATTCTGGGAAAATAAGCTACCCTGATCAAGGCACCCTAAGAGCCATGAGAAACTGCAGATGTCCCTGATGGAGGAAGGATTCCTTTATTTTGGTGGGAAACTGAGGTCAGGTGAAGTCCTCCTTTTGAGAGACAGTGGAAGCACATTCCAAGAAGGTCATTGTCCAGGAAATCCTGAGTGAATCCCTTAGTGATATTCAGAAAGCCATTTTCCTTTTATGGGGGAGTGTTTCATTCGTTGTATGTAGGACCTGACTCAAGGCACCTAACAACAACAACAACAACAACAACAACAACAACAATATACTCCCTATATCACTTTCTCTTCTTGTCTCTTATCAACTGTGACAAACAGAGTATGCTTTTTGCAAACTAGGAAGATTGTCTCTCTTATGCAGCAGTCTGTGTTTTACTGGGCTGAGTTGTGTTCTTTCTTTGCGCTGAGACCCTAGTATGCATTGAGAATCAGCACTACTCCCAAACATCAGAGAAGCAGATAGACTGATAGGTGCATGTAATACCTCACATTTAAAGGATGTCCATAGTCCCACTAATAAATGTCTGTTATTGCTATGACTCTGTACAATGGAATATTGGTTATGACTTAATCCTACTACTACCAATAGTGTATAGGAGAGTTTCATCGTGTTATATCATTGTTTTTCGAGGAATGAATGATGCAAAGATAGTAGTAAATTTTTGCCCACAAGGTGCTACCACCAACTTATTATAATGAGTAGCTGAGCCTTCACCCAGAGAGACAACGACATTCACATTTCATTAAAATAGAGTTTAAGTTCAATAACAACAGGAACCAAGAAAGTTATGAATGCAATTGCATTGATTTTTAATTAATTAATTGAGGGGAAAATAGTTAAAGCATCTCACTATTAATTTTTATATCTGAAAACATGACTATTTTGTAAAATACTAGATTGTGACTGAAGTTTTTATATTCAATTTATATATGTATTTGGCAAATGAAAAATGGTTAATCTGAGAGTAGTTGTACATAGTAGTTGCACCCATGGAAGCAGCAGTCAAGAAATCAAAAGACACATTGCTTTGGGAAAAACTGTGACAAAAGTTCTCTTTAAATTATTGAAAAGATGTCACACTGAAAATGAAGGTGCACCTGACCCATGCCATAGTGCTTTCAGTTGCATTATATTGTTGTGAAACCTGAACATTAAACAAGGGAGACAGGAGAAGAATTGATACTTTTTAATAATGGTGCTGGAGAGTACTATTGCATATACCATGGGCTGCCAAAAGAACCAACAGATCTGTCCTAGAAGAAGTGCAACCAAAGTGCTCCTTGGAAACAAGGATGGCTAGACTGTATTTTACATATTTTGGACATGTTGTTAGAAGGGACTAATCCCTGGAGAAGGGCATCATGTTTGGGAGAATGACCAGTCAAGGAAAAAACCCTCCACTGAAGGGATTGATACAGTGTCTGCAACAATCGGCTTAAACATATATAAGATCATGTGCTTGATACAGAATCGGGAGTGTTTTGTTCCATTGTACATAGGGTCAGTGAGTTGGACCCAATTCAACAGCACCCAACAATAACAACAAGTTGTACATGCCCGTAACCCTTGCACACAGGAGGATTGTGATTTCAAGACCACCCTAGGTCACGTAGTGATAATGTATAAAAGCAAACTTTTAAATTCAAAGGATAGATATCTCTAATAATGTTGTCCAAATATTTTTAGAGCTCTAAAACATTATTTTTTGTCTTTTTTCCAAATGTCATACTCATTCTCATACAATTTCATTTATTTTTTCTAACCCATAATAGACAGAAAATGATGGCATCTAGCAACAACATATGAATTAAGATTTACATATAAATCATTTAAAGTAAGAAACAGAAGGTTTTGCAGATTTGTGTCTCCAGATGTTTCGTGTCATATGAAAACTGTGATATAATTCCTTACTAAATATAGGATATCTGTGATTATAATCACTTCTCCTGGAAAATATTTTCTTCAGTGTTAAAAATATTAACAAACCAAAGAACTCAAACATCCATGAGTCATCATTTCAATTCAGAAACGTTAGACTAGCAATAGTATCTCCAGTTTCATCTACAAAATTAAACATAAGCAATTGAAAAATATATAACAAGTATAATTCTTATTTTATTTTAATAGTTCAAGGATATTATTTTTAATTGTTTTCCAATATGTTTTCCAAATATGTAGCTCCTAAAGCATGTATTTTTTGCTCATTTTTGAACACGTAAACAAGCTATGTAATATGGTAAGGAGGAAATGTACTTAGAGAATTACTTTAAGGATCTGTAGATTTTAAGGAAAATAGTAATTATTGAGTTATAATTTTGGGAAAATACTGGTAAATTGATTGAAATATTTACTTCCCCCCACCCCAGGAAATGTGAGCTTAGATTGTTGATTACCTAATATGTACACAACTGACAGTATTTAAGTTAAGCATTTCAGATTTGTTCTGAACTCAGGAAGGCTATCTTGAGCTGTTTTACTCCAGACCATCCATGGTAAATTAACAGATGCACAATTTCACTATGTACTAACCATCTCTCAAATGCTTGCCATCAAGATTTCCTTTGTCTTAAGGAGACTATAGTTATACATAGTATTGCTATAAATTAGACATTGACTTGATGCACCTAACAACTGACTGAATAAGGGAGACAGGTGAAGAATTGATGCTTTTGAATTATAGTCCTAGAGATGCTATTGAATATACCATGGACTGCTAAAAGAAAGAACAAATCTGTCCGAGAAGAAGTACAAGTGTGCTCCTAGGAAGAAAGGATGGCTAGACTGAATCTTACATATTTTGGACGTGTAGTCAGGAAGAACCAATACTTGGAAAAGTATATCATGTTTGGGAGAGTGGCAGGTCAACATAAAAAAGGAAAACCTCTACTAGGTGGATTGACACAGTGTCTGCAACAATGGGCTTAAATATAAATAAGATCATGTAGCTGGCACAGAATCCAGGAGTGTTTCAATCTGCTGAACATAGGGTTTCTATGAGTCAGACTTGACTGGACAGGACACAACACTACCACCAACAACAACAACAGTACAACAACTGATAGAAAAGACCAAGCAAACTATTGAGATTATACGTTTTGATGAGGACTATGGAGAGATGCATATTTACTTTTGTAGACAAGGTTATGTTATTAATTATGTTGGCATAGTATATTAACAATTTGTCATGTAAGATATTGGTAGCTAGACTAATAAATAAGTATCTTACTATAATTAAATGGAAATATCTTACATGCAGATGTATACAATTTTTATTGGAAATTTTCAATGTATATCTTAATGTGATTCATTTTGACATGCTTTTCATTGTGACATTTCCATATATGCATTTTGATAAACATTATTCATATAGGTTACCCTTTACCCTCCCCTATGCTTCCCCCCCCCCTTCCCATCTAAGTTTCCCATCTAAGTCTTCTCTATCTTTTACTTAATAGTATTTTTCTATATGTCCTTGGGTTCTAGTTCTGTTTAAGATAGAAACTTTTTCTGTAGTGGCCTTTGTTTTTATCTTGTTAGAACAATTACATGCAATTTCTACAATTTTTGATTCTGCGGCTACATAGTGGCTCAGAAATCATCTTGAAAGGAACTTGAAAATTCCGTAATTGATTCTGTTGAATAGTAGCATTTGAAACTGGTGGTTTGGATCTTTCATGTTTATCATATTCCTGAGATGAAATATCATCACTTCAAGATTTACCTGTTCTTGGATTTTTGAAACATCTGTCTGACAGTAGATGTATACAGTACTTGTTATGAGCAGAATACATTGTCACAAATTCATATGTTGATGTCTTAACTCTGGTAACTCAGAAGATGACAGTATTTGGAAATGGAGTCTTTAAAGTAGTAATTAAGTTAAAATGAGGTCATTAGGGTGGCCTCTCATTCAGTGTGACTAGTGTCCTTGTAAGACGAGGAGATTAAGACTTTGAGAAGAACAAAGGAAAAGCCATGTGAAGATACAGGAACAACACAGCTATCTGTAGCTAGGTTCAGAGGCCTAAGAACAAAATATCCCTTCTAACACCTTGATCTAGAAATTGAGCCTCTGGAATCAAAAGAAAATAAATTTCTATGTTGTATATATATCCTGCAGCCATGGCACTGCGGTGTCAGATCTCAGAAACTAAGCAGAGTCTGGCCTGGTTAGTATGTGGGTGGGAGACCACCTGGGGACACCAGATGGTGGAGGCTTGGGAGAAGGACTCAGTAACCTACTCCCCCAAAATAATCTGCCACTGAAAACCCTATGAAAAGTAGAGAAGCAGTAGCAATACTGTTTCACCTGTTGAACGTTGGGTCGCTATGAGTCAGACATGGACTCCATGGCACCTACAACATTACATGTATATATATATATACATATATATATATATATACATGTACACACACATTACATGTATATATACACATATATACATGTGTATATATACACACACATATATATACATGTATATATACATGTATTGTTGTTAGGTGCCGTCGAGTCAGTATCTGACTCATAGCGACCCTCGTAGGGTTTTCAATGGCTGACTGTTTCAGGATTGCCTTGGGAGTGGATTGCCAGGCCCTTCTCCCATTTGTGCGGTGCTGGGAATTGAACTCAGGGCCTCAGAGACTGCAGCACAGCGCTCTACCCACTGAGCTAAATCCCAGCCCCTTTATACATGTATATATACATATATATACATACATACATATATATACATGTATATATACATGTATATACATGTATATACATATATACACATATATACACATGTATACATATATACACATATATGTGTATATATACATGTATATATGTATATATACATGTGTATATATACACATTACATGTATATATATATACACATATATATATAATGTTTATGTGTGTGTATACACACACACACATATATATATGACCAACATGTATTGATGAGTGTCTGCCACTTTCATGGAAGTGTCACTGTGGATGTCAACTTAAGCAAATGGTACAAAATCCCATCTCTCTCTTTATCAATCTATTCCATTCATCCCCTTCCTGTTCTAAGTAGGAAAACTCCAACAAATTAATGTCCAGATGGGAATCTGTGAACTGATATTAAATGAAGAACTTCAGAAGATACCTGGACACCCCTAGGAAAATCCTATAAGAGTGAAACATTGTCATGAAAGATTTCTTTCCATGAAAATACCATCATTAGCAGTTGAACACACACACAGTGAGAACACACACACACTATTGTTAATAGTGGAGCAAATTTTCTCAAAAATAATTATTTATAAATTTGCTCACACCCATTTTAACATGACTCTTTCGTGTGAGGCATGATGACATTCTCAGTGACAGAAAATTAACAGCTTGATGTGGAAGTTTGTGAAAGAACTGATAAAATTACAGTTTCCTGTGCTGTCACTGTTTCCTTTCCTTAATATAGTTGCTGTCAGCCAAAATTGAAAACATGCTGAGACTTCTCAGCACCTGATGTTTGGGAGACAGGGCATGTCAGATGCAGAGAAACTGTGACAGGTTAGGAGATGATGGAAGGGGAAATAGAAGGGTACAAAATCATCTGACCCCAACACCACTTGTCTAATGCAGGAGAATTGAGAAAAGCGTGGCTAAGATGGTGTCTCTTTCCTATGATGCAGCATGAGCCCAGTATCGTGGCTGCAACATCAAGTAAGAGGAAACCTTTCCCAACACATGGTAGGGCTTAGATTTCTCATATGCTAAGGAACTGCTGAGGATTTATTCCATTGTGAAACTGACAGCAAAAAAAATATTAAATCTAGTAGAAGATCTGAATATAAATTAGTGATTCTAGATATTTTAAGATATGGACTACATATACAAGCTTTTTATTAATGTTTAGACAGCAAAGAACATTAATTCCCTTTATTTTCATTTATTTAAAAACAAAGTATAATTTTTGGAGTTTTCCTAATAAAATCTTTCTTATTTTTAAAAGTATAATAAATAGACCTAGTAAGAATTATAGGGTCTGATTACATATTTGTTCTTCAGAGAGGTAGAAAAAATCTTGATAGGGAGGGCAATGGAAAAACTTGAGCTCTAGCATACTTTCTCAGGTCTTGACTGACATAAGTATAAATATACATTCAAACAAAGTAATGGAAGTGAAAATAGGAAGCAGAATGCAAGAGAAGCTAAAATGAATACACACACACACACACACACACGCACACACACACAAATATAACTAAGATATTGGAAAAGACAGAAACTATGTTGTGGATTATCTGTAAAAGCTCATCTACCCACCTATTCAAGCCTTGCGCCTTGCTGCCAAAATAAGAAAGCAGCTGCTGGGAAGGCAGAGGAGCAGAGGCCAGAGACTGTGCCTTCTCCATTCAAGAGTGGTGAGCAAGCTTCATGTACAAGGGGAAAAAAACATTATTTAAATTTTGAAAAGACCACAGAGCAACAAACTGCCTTTCCCACTTTTAGCTTGGATACCTGTTATTCTGCCAAATGACATTTTCTATAATAGTTTTGAAAGAGCTATTTTTCCACTAGCCCCACAAAATGTGAGGTCACTGTCTTGCTTATTATAAGAAAAAAAGAAGTATACATAATATTTAAGATGCTGAGCATTTCATAGGCAGGGTGAATGCTACTAGAAAGTGCTTTTTAAAACTTTTTAATAATAAACTTAATAAATGGAATCCAGAGAATTTCTGGGGATAGAAAGGGAATTGTTGTATGATTAATCATATGTAGTTTTAGAATTTCTATACAGAGAAGTAATCGTTGGGGCACTTTTTAAGATGCCGGGCTACACTTGTTTACCCTCATGATGACAAATTTTATATAAATCAGAAACATGATTTTCCCCTACAGATAATTTTTGTTGTTGTTGTTGTTAGGTGCCATCGAGTCAGTATCCGACTCATAGCGACCCTCATAGGGTTTTCAATGGCTATTTCGGGATTGCCTTGGAAGTGGATTGCCAGGCCCTTCTCCCATTTTTGTGGTGCTGGGAATTGAACTCGGGTCCTCAGAGACTGCAGCACAGCGCTCTATCAACTGAGCTAATTTTTAATAATCTTGAAATATTAAGATCTTGCCAGTGTTCTGATGAGTCAAATCTCTACAACTGTTGATTAAGCAGGAAAGTCTTAGGTCTTCGGTGCAAATTCCTTGAAGGAGGAAGTAATTTCTTAATACATAGAAAGTTGGCTTAACTATGTTTGTTGCATACTGTGTATGTTGCATCCTGTGTCATCTCCCTCCACACTAATATTTGACATAGGTTTTAATTTATTTGAAATGTCTGGAGCAGTGTGGAAGGTCCTGTTGAGTAAATGAAAGGTGTGTAGGATAGGTGAAATCCCACAGGAATTACCAAACCATTGCTTACCACAGGATAGAGAAAAGGACACACATCACTAAAGATGTTAAACTATCTAAATAAAATGTGTGAATTGTCAGGGTGGCACAAAACAACAGCTAATGCTTCTTGGGGAACATTTCTTAGAGGTCTTACTGAGTCTGTAAATAATTAATTTTGTGTTATTTGACTGGAGACTTCATTGAAATCCACACCACTCTGTTCTAGTTCTGGATTACTTCTTGTTGTTAAATGCTATCCAGTCAGGTCTGACTTATAGTGATCCTATGTAGGACAGATGAAACTCTTCCCAACAATGTGCCATGCCCAGCAATATGTCAGTGCCTCTCTGCTACCCATAGGGTTTTCAATGGCTGATTGTTTAGGAGTTGGCTGCTAGGTCCTTCTCTGTAGCCTGCAGCACCTGGTATTCCAAGGTGGTCTCCCATCCAAGTACTAACCAGGCCTGATCTTGCTTAACTTCACAGATCAGATGGGATAGGATGCCAGGGTGGTACTGTTGCAGGCTGGAGATTATTTAGGCTGATCTTTGTGAAGGTTTTACCTCTGCACAGTAGGTGTTTGACTTGTTTTAACCTATTAGGGTTTTATACTTTTTTATTTTTTTGTGTTTATTTTTTCCCACTCTGTTTAAAGTTTACTAGAAAAATATGTTAATGCTCTGTGGGTAGGTTTTGTTTTGACTTCTTGCAGTTGGATTTTCTGAACAGCAAGATATGCTAACAGAATGAGCTCTTCTGCCTAAAATCTTCTCATTTGAACTCAAACCGAAGTTCTCTCACTGTTAGTCTTCTAAAATTCAGGGAAACAAATATCAACAGGTCAAACTTTTCATAATGAGGGAGAACAACTTTCCTGCCATATAATAATGTGACTCAGTTATTATTTTTAAAACATTTTAAAAATTTGGGTAGTACTGCAATAAGAATGGACACTCTGTAGGTTTATAGTTCATAATCTAAACTTAATATTTTATATTTCTTTCACTTTAAGAAAAAAAACTACCAGCTACAAGCCACCATATGCACAAACTACACAGTCAGTTGGGTGGGCTTTTCCATAGCCTCTGAGCTGTACTACAAGACTCCAGCCATTATCAACTTCCATAGCTATTTTAACATGATTTGGTTTTTTTAAATTTTGTGCATTTTGCCTGCTCCATTGGTGACAGAATATACTACAGTATGAATCACCTAACTTCTTTTCCTTCCTTCTTTTCTTTCTTTCTTTCTTTCTTTCTTTCTTTCTTTCTTTCTTCCTTTCTTTCTTCTTTCTACCCCCCTCTTTCTCCTTCCTTCTTACTAGACCTTACTCACAATCTTCAATTTCACCTGATACCTCTTTTTCCTCTTAGGCACTGTATGTAGTCATGGACTGTGTATTAGTATATTATTGTTGATGTTAGGTGCCTTCAAACAGTTCAGCTGAACTGGGTCTGATTCATAGCAACCCCACATAGGGTTTTCTTTTTACACCTTTATTGATAAATGTTGGTGAGGTACAGAGAAATACAGCATTTGCTTTTTCCATTGTGCAACTATTACATCACTTTTTGTTTCATTTTCACTAACTTACAGAGTTTATGGAACATTTTGACTAATATGTAGTAAAACTTGTATTCATATATGGGTTATATTTCCTATTTTTCCCATGTACTCAAGAAATTGCCTCATTTATATTGACATTATCCCTTCTCCCCCTTTGTCCCTTCACATTATGTCTCCTCCCTTTTCCACTTTCTACAACCTTTGTTTCCCTTTGCTCCTTCTTTCTACTCTTTATATTTTCCCTTCTTTGCTAAGTTAAATTGTTCATTTTTATATATCTACCTATCTATAAGTTTTTTTCTCTTTTAAGTAAGACTCAGATCACATAATTGAGGGACAACATAAGGTATTTCTCTTTCTGAGCCAGTGTTCATTCACTTAAGATGATATTCTCTAGTTCCACCCATTTTGCTGGAAATGACATTATTTCATTCTTTTTTATTGCTGAGTAATATTCCATTGTGTATATGTACCATAATTTTTTATTCATTCTTCTGTTGATGGCACCTTTGTTGGTTCCACATACTTGCTATTGTGAAAAATATTGCATTAAATATGGAGATGCAGATGTCTGTGTTGTGATGACTTTTCTCCCTTTGGGTATATTCCCAGGAATTGTATGGCAGTTCTATTTTTAGTTTTCTGAGGTACCTCTAAATTGATTTCCAAAGTGGTTGAACCAATTTACAGTCCCATCAACAATGTGAAAATATTCTTTTTCTCCACATCCTTACCAGTATTGCACATAGGATTGTCAATGGCTGATTGTTTCTGGATTGCTTTGGGAGTGGATTGTCACTTCCTTCTCCTATTTTATGCAGTCCTGGGGATTGAACCCAGGGCCTTAGAGAGTGCAGAGTTGCACTCTACCAACTGACTTAAACCCCAGACCTATTAATATATAGTTGTTATTGTTGTTGTTGTTAGGTGCCCTCGAGTTGGTGTCCAACTCACAGCGACCCTCTGTACAACAGGGGAAACACTATTGTCAGTGCTTCTCTGCTGTTCATAGGGTTTTCAATGGCAGATTGAGCTTTGGGAGGGGATTGCCAGGTTCTTCTCCCAAGCCTACAGCTTCTGGTGTTCCCAGGCGGTCTCCCATCCAGGTACTAACCAGGCCTGACCCTGCTTAGCTTCCTAGATCTAACGGGATCGGATGCCACTGGGCTATAGCTGCAAGCATTAATATCTTAGAAATATAAAAATCTCTTTTGTCCTTTTTATGTTGTTGGATACATATAATCAAAACTTCAAATGAATATTGAATAAATTTATTAGCAAAAGGGTATGATTAAAATTAGTCAGCCAGGCATGGTGGCACATGCCTGTAATCCTAACAACTTGGGAGGCAGAGGCAGGAGGATCGAAAATTCAAGACCAGAGATAGTCTGCATAATTTAACAAGACCCTGTCTTAAAAAGTAAAAAAATGGTCTGAGAGTGCACCTCAGTGATCCAACACTTGCAGAGCGTGCAAACACATGGCCTTGGGTTCAACTCCCAGTACCACAAAATAAAATAAAATGAAATAATAATTATCTGGTCCATTAAGCACTTTGAAGGCAAGCCGGGTGCAGTGGTGTTCACCTCTAATCCCAGCAACTCAAGAGGAAGAGGCAGGAGGATCACAAGTTCGAGACTAGAGGCAATCTGCATAATTTAGAGATACCCTGTCTCAAAAAGTAAGTTAAAAAAAATGTACTGAGGGTGCAGCTCAGTGGTACAGCACCTGCAAAGTATGCAAGTGTGAGGCTCTGGGTTCAAGCCCCCAGTACTGCAAAAGAAAAAAAAATTAAAAATTAAAAAAGATTTTTGAAGGCTCTTACTTAACCTACTTTCTTTGGATACTGTATATCTTTGTGTTAGACACTATATTTTAACCCCTTGTTAATTTCTCAGACTCCTAACCATACCTCCTAATAACCATTCTAAACCTTATTGTGATTTTTATGCCTATAATTGTTGTTGTTAGGTGCTGTCAAGTCATGTCCGACTCATAGCGACCCTCATAGGGTTTTCAATGGCAGATTTTTTCTTTTTTTTTTTCTGGGATTGCCTTGGGAGTGGGTTGCCACATCCTTCTCCCATTTTTGCAGTGCTGGGAATCGAACTCGAGACCTCAGAGACTGCAGAGTGGCGCTCTACCCACTGAGCTAAATCCCAGCCAATGCCTGTAATTAGTGGCAAGTAAATTATAATCAGGCTGGGGTTTTGTTCAGTTGGTAGAGTGCCACTCTGTGCTCTCTGAGGCCCTGGGTTCAGTTCTCACCACCACAAAAATGGGAGAAGGGTATGTCAGGCCACTTCTGAAGCAATTCCAAAACAATCAGCCATCAAAAACCCTTATGAAGGTTGCTAGGAGTCAGACCCAACTCTAGGGTACATATCAAACAAATGATTATAATCAACAAACTAGACTGGGAAACAAAACAACAGATTGGGCTATTGAGCTGTTTTCATATAGTCCTTAAGCTGAACATTACTGTTTACATTTTTTAAATGGCTACAATAAGAGAGATATATGCTATATCTAGTCTATAGTGATTGACATATTTATCATCTGGTCTTTGACCAGAAAAAAAGTTTGCTAATCCCTGGCCCAGATGACCCACTACCTTGTTATTTTATCTTCTATCCCATGAAGAAAAATCAAGGGTACGTATTTTGAATTTACTCAACAAAATTGTGTTCTTAAAATTCTTTAGATATTATATATTGGAAAAAGATTTCTCCTCCATCTAAGAATAGTTCCTTGTGTTTGAACTTTATTCACTTACATCCACTGCTGACTAGGTATTTCTCAACTTGAACACGATTATGAGAAATGAAAGTTAAAACCACTGGAAAGTATCAGACTTTCAGTGTTAATAAATATCTTTTGTATACTGTAAATTAAACATTACAAAATGTAAAATCAAGTATTAAAACAAATTAAGAACATTAATTTGATGGATAATACATCATTATTATTTGAAAATTACTGCTTACAAAATGATTGTGACATTTTATTGTGGCATTTCATATGTAAATCATTATGAAAACAGCTGGTTGGTCCCAAAAGCTTGAAATAATATTTTATTTTATTTTATTTTATTTGTGTTGCTTGTGAACCCTGGGCCTTGCACACATTTTTTAAGTGCTATACCACTGAATTGCACTCCCAAAACACTTTTTATTTACTTATTTATTTATTTTTAATCTTTAGACAGCATCTCACTAAGTTACACAGACTACCTCTGGCTTCAAACTTGCCATCCTCCCTCCTCCATCTCCCAGTCACTAGGATTACAGGAGTGCACTACTGTGCCTGCCAAGAACCTATACTTTGTAGTGGTTTCAAGTACTTGATATTTTTGTTAGAAATTGAGATCTGGTAGACTTTGCTTACTTTCTGTAAATCAAGATCATCACGAACTTTAACTCTGACCTTCTCATACCTGTGAAGAACAGCATTGCTGACATTAATGAAAACATTTTTTAAGATAGAAAAATACAAATTATCCCATTCTCCTATAAAGTGGTCATTGAAACTCAAGGTAGTATTACTTTACCACTGGTTTTCTATTACCTTCATCAAAGAATTCCATCCATTTTGATATCAGTTTTTGCCAGTCTCAAAAATTCTGTATTAATGAATCACACTATTCCATTATCAATCTCAGTTTTATAAATATGAATGAGGAGATATAAATAAGGAATTCACAACTAATGTGCATAATGATGAAAGAGAAATGATAGCAAAATGAAAAAAATTAACTTTACAAAGAAAAATCATGCTTATTTTGTACATCAAAAAGTAGAAAATATCTTTTTTTATTTTCCAACTCTTATTCTATTTCCTGTCTCCTCCTCTTTCTCTCCTCTTCTCTGTCTCTTTCTCTCTCACACACACTCAACTACTATAGCATTGGAAGAGCCCAACGGAAGAAAAGTCTAGGAAAGTAGAACAATGGGGTAACAAAGCAGTACAATAAAGAATGATATTGAAATATGATATTCTAATTTATAATACCTTTCACTTCGTATGCTCTTACTAGGTTAGGAATTTTGGAAGTAACATTTTTACATTAGTATTATCATAATCTTTTCACTATTAAGGTAGCTGAGCTAATAAAGCATGTTGGCAAAAGTCATAGAGTTTGTACATTTTGACCTATGACTCAAATGATCAGTGTATCCCACAATAAACACAATCTAGTTTACTGGAGTGGAGAATAGTATACGACTTTACTTAGGAGATTTTCAGAAAAGAAATATTCTTAAGTCATTAAACCTATGCATATAGACAAATCAAAGTTGAAAGACAAAAAGTAAATTTAGAGTTGAATATTGGAATGCTAAAGCATATGAAGAAATGTCTCTGGATTCATGCATAGTAGTAAATGCATAGCCTATTTTCTTTTCTTTGACTGATTCTTTGAATTTCAAACAACAAAACAGAGACAATATCTGCCTTTTCTAAACACTAGAGAGATGGAACAGCAAGATAATGCAATATGATCATTAGAATTATACAGAATGCATTATATTCATTTCAAAAAATATGTATATATATTTATAATAATGATGAACATTGATTTGGAGGCCACTGTGTTGTAACCATTGTGCTTGGTTCTTTGAAAATCCTATCTATAATCCACACTATAACAATGAAAGTTTGGAGTAATTTATGTTATTATATGGAGATTCAAATTCACACAAAAATTAATTTAGTATTAAGATTGTGAAAGGTATACACTTCCTTTTGATCAATGCTTCCTGTAGACAGTGTTGTTATTTCTGCCATTTCCCCCACTGTCTATGTATTCCCCTTTTTATCCTCTCTTTCACTCACTCTTCTATTCTTCACCTCTCTCTCCAATAAATATTCACAAAGCAACTAATCCCACACACTCCAATGCATTCTTCCTTCTGAGAGGAGTGACTGTGTGCCACCTCATTATTGCAGGTGGAGGAGAATTCCTGGTTCCCACTCGACCTTCCTAGACAATGAGTGGAGAGAAGGAAGTTCAGACTCTCAGATATCTCCACAGATGCTACAGGTGGGGGCTTTCCTTGTTGAGCAATAGAGAAAATCTTGATGTTACTGAGCACTCTCAGGAGTGCCTCTGCAAGTCCCTGGTCTCATTCATAGATGAGTTTTTAAATGGATCTAAAGGGAACTTTGAGGAAAGTTTATTAAATTTAGGAAAGAACAGAGCAGAGTGTAAGTGATGGGGCAGGTAGGCTGGGGATATAGACCAGTGTGGGGAAGATGGGAGATGGAAGTGACAAAGAGAGAGAAAGTCACGCTTTCTGATATTGAAATCAGAGAGGAAGCTGGGTGCGGTAGTGCACACCAGTAATCCCAGCAACTCGGGAAGCAGAGGCAGGAGGATTGCCAAGTTTCAGACCAGAGGCAATCTATGTAATGTAGCGAGACCTTGTCTCAAAAAGTAAAGAAATGGGCTGGGGGTGTAGCTCAGTGGCACAGCACTTGCAAAGCATGCAAGCGCCAGGCCCTGGGTTCAACCCCCCCAGTACAGAAAAAAAAAAAAAAAAAAAGGGCGGGGAGAAAGAAATCAGAAAGCATTCAGGTCCATCAGTGAGGCTGCAGGCAGCCTCAAACTTCTGTGTAGAACTGCAGACATCTGTGTGTGACTGTTGACTTCTGTGAGAGGCTCTGGACGTTGCTGAGAACTGTAGCCATTGCTGAGAATTGCAGACAACTGGACACTGCAAACGTCTCTGGATATTGCAGACCGAACACTGTGGGCTCTACTAAATCTGTGGTCTCTGCATCTAGCGGTAGGACTTTTGGAGTTTTTAAATCCCTTTCTCTTTACAGGGATAGATATTCTTCCCCTCTGATCTGTCTTCAAATGTGTCAGATTTTTTTCACTGTTTGGTTTAAATTGGCCTCCTTGCGCTGTGATTCAGGTTGTTCTGTTTATTATAGAAAGAGGAGGCAGGAGAAGTCCTGCCTCAAATGGGAGCCCTTCTCTAGCCTAGACATGGAGGCACCTGTGGCCTATCAGTTGTCTTGTCTTCCTATGTAAAGTACATTATTACTTGTAGCCTGGATCATCAGTAAAGGTGCTACAGTTTACAGACCAGGTCATTTGTAAGGAAATATTATCTCCCAGAAACTATGCTATTTACAAAGGATATCATCTACTAAAAAGGGAATGGTCAATTCATCTCAGAGAAAACTGACATTGATGTTCATGTTTCAATGATACCTGGAAGCAAATAGCTGCAAAGGGTCCCTTTTATTTTCTTTCTCCCTGCCTACCATCCCCTACCACTGACTGTTCAAGGCAGATGGACCATGCCAGATGGGAGGAATAGTAGAGAGTAACCTCAGTACTGTCAGGTGGGGGTGTGTGTCGAGGGTATCCTGAGCTTTAACACTGCAAAGGAGCTGGATTTAGAAGCAGCCAGGAAAAATGATCAGCTGACCTTCCTATTTGGTCTTTCTGGCACCAGTACAATAGGCAAGCTGGGGAGGCTCATTACCTCCTGTGGCTCCCACTTGGCATTGGCTGGCATGGGTGGGAGAACAATTTTGCTATGATATTTGGCTGAAATAGGTTTTTATTGCCTGAGAGTTTTCAGTCATATTAACCTTCTTATTTCCTAGTCCTCTGGCTAAAGAAAATAAGCTTTTATTTATTTTATTTTATTTTACATATTTTTGTATTTGTTAACATCTCTGGGTCCCTGGATTCTACAGTTCCAGTTTGGGATATATGAGGCAAACCAGGAAATTTCCCACTTTGTCTTGCCTTCGATCCAGGGCTCTCTGTTCCTCATTTTAGGACTTTTCTCTCATCTTATGACATTTTTATATATACTGTTCAGGATTTTTCATTGTACTTTGCAAAAATAATACAAAAAAATGTATTTGTCCTTCTTCTTTTTGAAAGTAGGATTCTCAAAGTAGCAGATTTTTAAGGCCCTGAGATAAACTGAGAACATAGCAAAGAGAGAAGAAAAGAAAACAGTGGTCTTGATTCTCTGTGTGAAAGCATTCTGGGTTTTATTATGGATGCAATGAAACGTATCCAGAAATATTCCATAGCACACCTTCTGCAATATCATGAACAAGGTTTTGAAATAAGTAGTATGTATGCAAGAAAATCTCATATTAAATCTTGCATGTGTGTGATGTATGTCATACATAGATGCACACACACAAGTGCCTGGAGTTTAGAAAGAAGATTATCTCAATTTATTCATGTCAGCATATAGACACACTGTAACACATGGAAGTTGTTGCTGATGTTGGTAGGTGCCCTGGAGCCAGTGTTCAACTCATAGTAATTCTACATACAACAGGCGAAACAATATTGCTAGTGCTTCTCTGCTATTCATAGGGTTTTCAATGGCTGATTGTTTTTTGGGAGTGAATTGCTATGTCCTTCTCCCAAGCCTATAGCACCTGGTGTTCCCAGGGGGTCTCCCACCCAAGTATTAGCCAGGCTCAACCCTGCTTAATTTCTGAGATCTGACGAGATTGGCCACCACAGTGGTACAGTTGCAGGCAACACATGGAAGTAGGTGAAATTAATTAGGAGAAGGTGGTAGAGAGAGAAAATATGGACCCGGAAACTAGCTGGCAAAAGTCAAAACATAGAAGCTGAGAAATAAAGAAGTAATAAAGGAGAATCCAGGAAAGACACTGACAGAAAGCAGTGAGTATTAAGCCAGGCGCAGTGGTGCATCCTGGTAATCCCAGTGACAAGGAAGGCAGAGGCAAGAGGATCACAAGTTCGAGACCAGAGGCAGTCTTCATAATTTAGGGAGACCCTGTCTCAAAAAGTAAAAAAGTGGGCTA
>VMDO01006744.1:64009-97685 GCA_007922755.1 Pedetes capensis
AAAAAAAAAAAAAAAAAAAAAAAAAAAAAAAAAAAAAAAAAAAAAAAAAAAAAAAAAAAAAAAAAAAAAAAAAAAAAAAAAAAAAAAAAAAAAAAAAAAAAAAAAAAAAAAAAAAAAAAAAAAAAACGGAAAAGAAAAAGAAAAACACAGTGAGCATTGTTGATGGGGAAAGGCCTCATAATCTCAAAGACTAATAAGAGTGAGGAATCCTATTGCAACAAATGAAAAATAAAATCCAGCAATTTGAATACTGAAATATAGCCATTGGCTCTGATAACGTGCGTATCAATGCTTATTTAGGAAAGAAAAGTTTTTTGATTAATGGTTTTCTGACAAGTATGAGTGGATATGATTGAGAGTAATTAAGACAGGAAAAGACAAGGGTAGACCACTTTGTAAATTACTACATAAGGACAGCTTAGGCATAGGATCAGAAATAAGGCAGAGGATGGTGAGTTTTTCAGGCAGGTTGATTAATTTCAGGAATAATAGAATGTGTGTTGACAGGAATGAAACAGTAAGGAAAGAGAGTTTAAAATGCCTGGGAGAAAAGTATTAACTGAAGGTGTCAATGTGTGGGAAGGCAGGACAAATCAATCTAAAGCCAAGGAAGTTGAAGCCATTGGCGGGAGAAAAATTTTATCATGAAGGAATTAGGAAAGATAATATGAGGTTGTGTAGCCATTTAATGAAGAGTAGATACACTGTCATATTTTATTTTCTCAGTCAATGACAAGATAGCTCATTTTTTGATGGGAAAGCAAAGCAGAAAATTTATGAACAGGTCTGATAAAACTTATGGCATGAGATGAGGAGTACAGATAAATGGATATGAGGTTATTAAAAAGACCATAATAAGATATTCAGACGTGTTCAGGTTTCAGCTTCACACCAATGTTTTTCAGAAATGTTAGTGACTATGATTTGCCAATCGTATTAAAAGCTTTTTGCTAAAATCTTTCTAATGTTTTTAATTCACTTTTTTGCTTGACTTTCTTGTGTATCTTGACTCTCTCTTGCTTTCAGAATACTGTCTATATAAAAGGAAGCCAGAAAATAGTAAATGCATTTCTTCTTGTTGTTAGGTGTTGTCTAGTTGGGGTCCAATTCATAGCAACCCTATGTACAACAGATGAAACACTATTGTCAGTGCTTCCCTGCTATATATAGGGTTTTCAATGTTCTGATTATTTTCTGGGAGTGGGTTCTCAGGTCCTTCTTCCAAGCCTACAGAATCTGGTGTTCCCAGGCAGTCCTCCATCCAGGTACTAACCAAGCCCAAGTCTCTGTAGCTTCTGAGATCTGACTGGATCAGACACCACATTGGTATGGCTGCAGGTTAAATGTATTTCTTAGACAAATGATTAAATACAGTTACATTATTATATATTTGGGACAGAAACAAGCAAACAGAAAAATACTTGAATATAATTTTAAAAATTATGACTTAAATTCATATTATTGTGGCTTCTGGTTCATGATTCATAAACAGTGCCAGTAGATACAATATACTGCTTTGAGTTATAAATTGATTTTAATCATCCCCTAAATATTAGCATATGTTTGTGCATGTAAAAAGCTACTGTCATAACAATTTTTTCCTTATTCAAAGACATAGTAATATGTACTGAAATAAATAAATAAATAAGCCTTCCTTTACTATAAAAAGTCTGTTGTTTTAAGATCTAGCTTAACCTCCTACAATGTGTGTTTATAAATCCTTGAATACAGGTTTGTGTTTTCAATAAAGCTTTCCATTCCAATAAGAACAGCTGGTGAAATTGAGGGTAGTGTCCTAAATTTCAATTAGAAGTCATTGGTGTAAAGCTATTTTCAGTATCATTTACTTGGCTGTTGAATAAACTCCTTTTAGTTAGAAATGTATTCTTATTCAGCTAATGTTCAAATCATGGATGGATATTAGCCTGGCTCTGAAAGTGAGTTTATACTGGGTGAAGAAAATGTACATAGCTGATATCTTTTATTAAGTTGGTCCATAAAATTTTGGATTTAAAAACTTTGGTGGTGTCACCAATTAAAATATAATCTTGGTAATTATATTTACTATTACTTGTTCAGGAGAAGGATGTAGCAGCCCACTCTGAAACAATCCTGAAAAAATCAGCCATTGAAAACCCTGTGAGGGTTGCTGAGTCAGACATGGATCAACATCAGCAAACAACAATTACAACATTATTTGTTTATTTTTCATTTAATATTTGCAGTGGAGTTTTTGGATCTTTATTTGTGTTTAAAGAAATGATTTCACTGAGATTAATAAAGGAACTCAGAGATAAAATACATTGTGGTCATGTGATCTAAACCCATTGTTTTACCAATAAATTCATCAGAGACCATAAACATTAGAAAGCATAATTGTATGTGCCAAGTTGCAACAGTACATGTGATAGACTCCAAATGAGAATCCAAGTTTTTAAGTTTCTGATGTTTGCCTTTCTACTCTTTTTAAAATTGAAGGTTAAGGAAATTACCTGATCATCTAAACACATGCACACACACACACAAGCAATTCTCATTCATTTTTTGTTTTCACCAAACCTGAGATTTATTATAAACATTATAAAAGTTGTTGCTGTTGTTGTTAGGTGCCTTCGAGTCTCCTCTGAATCACAGAGACCTTTATGTGGTTTTCAATGGCTGATTATTTCCAGATTGCCTCCAGAGTGGATTGCCAAGTCCTTCTCCCATTTTTGAGGTGGCTAGGAGTCGAACTTGGGACCTCAGAGACCGTAGAGCAGTACTCTACCAATTGAGCTAAATCCCATTCTCATCATAAAAATTAGGCCATAGTTAATAATTTGGTAATATAACTAGCAATATATTAAGTAATAAACTATTATTATTATCTAAAATAAAATTCACAACTAAATAACTAATGTTATTTTAAGTTGAAACATATTCCAAAAGCTATATTATAGATTGATGCTAAACTGTATTATAAGGATAAAATTTAGAGTAAAATGATACTTCAGTATTTGAATAATATATATTCCAAAAGTTTCTTTGTCTTTGACCATTTTGTTAATCAATATTGATTAACTCTCAAAATAAATTTCTCTTTTTAAAAATAATTTTAAAAATCTATTACCAGAATTCAATTTGTTCCCTGAACTTCCAGATATGTTTACTTTCTTATAACTTATAACTAAGAATAACTATTCTCTTATAGCCCTTAGAGTATTCTTTTTATGTAAAATTTTGAATTTCATAGCTTTCCAAGTATGCTTTGGAGTTACTGCTCATGAATACTTTTTCTTAAAAGTAATGTACAAAGGTACATAGAGTACCGTATTGGATTAATATGGAAGCTTTCTAATTTCAGTTTATACATCAGTTAGAAATATTTTTAGAATGTTGTTAAGAATACATGTTTAAAGTTCAGCCACAATGGTGCAAGCCTATAATCTCAGTGGCTTGGAAGGTGGAAGGCAGGAGGATTATGAGTTCAAGGCTAATTTAGCCTTTGTAACTAAATTGAGACTCTGACTCAAGATAATAAAACAAATGGGCTGAGGGTGCTGCCCAGTTGTAGAGCATTTGCAAAGTATGTGTGAGGCCCTGGGTTCAAACCCCAAGTATTGCAAAAAACAAAACAATACAAAAACAAACAAATGAACAACAATAACAAAAACATACAAACAAAAAACACATCTCTTCCATTTCTAATGTTTACTGAGTCACAGCATTCTAATAACTGATACATTTTCTCCTGCTACTACTTACAGGAATAGTCTTGGTCCAGACCCTCATTTTTGGATTAAAGCAACATTATCTAACAGAATTATCTGCCTATCTCCCATCTACCACACTTTTGCTAAATATAATTTTTCCCAAAATCTATTACTGATGAAGTCATGTCCATACTTGACATCTTCAAACACTTGAACAGATTTTCATTATAGCGTTTAGAGTAGGCTTCACACATATTTTTTTAAAAAGATCTCATCACATTTTAACTATTGAGGCACTTTGACATATTCTGACATAATACTTAATTTCTCTATATTGTTCTATTTTTTGTTCATTTTTCTGAGTGGTTTCTTCATTTTTTTATGCCCCGTCATTGATTCTTGGTGAAATGCTTATTGATTTCTGGTGAAATGCTTATTATTCCTTAGAAATTAATTATACCACTATCTGGAAAATGTGAATGGATGTAGGCGACAGGTTCTACTTTCATCTCCATGCCTTTCCTGGTTGGTTGGTTGGTTTGCTTGTTTATTTCCCTGCACAATACTTACTTTCATAGCAGGGCTAACTTACTAGTTTGCATCTCCATGTTGCTTCACCAGTTTGCACTTTCTTCTCCATACATAAGTTCCCAAAGGAGGTGGATAACTTACTGCTCATGTTTGTATTCTCAATAAGTAGTAGCCATGTCTGGCATGTATACAGGCAAATTTCTATTTCTTTATTTACTCCGGTTAAGAAAAACAATATATCTAAATTTTTATAAGCCCACATTAGATTGGATTTTTATGCTACATATCTCATTCCAAGGCCTGCAGCCATAGCCTGTGGCTTCTGATCCGGTTAAATCTCTGAAGCTAATCAGGGTCAAGCCTGGTTAGTGCTTGGATGGGAGACTGCCTGGAAAACAGATACTGTAGGTGTAGGAAAAAGGCCTGGCAACTCACTCCCAAAAATCAATCCGCCATTGAAAACCCTATGAATAGCAGGAAAGCACTGACAATAGTGTTTTTTCTACTGTACATAGGGTTGCTATGAGTCGGATACCAGCTCCATGGCACCTAACAACAATAAACAACATCTCATTCCATTGTTTTTCCTACTCTGCAGATTTTTGAAGATGACAGTATTGCTCTTCTATTAGTTAAATAAAAATTAGTGTGTACTTCATATATTTCAAAGTATTGTTACAGAAATGTGACCGAATTATCACTGAAGATTTTCATAAAGAAAAATTTTTACATAATTCTTAATGCTTTCTGGTTTGTTTCCATTTAGAACTAGCATAATATATCTCTTTTTCATTCTCTGTATATCTGAAGTTGTGAAGTAGAGAATTCAATATTTTTATTATTAAATATTTATCCTAAAATTTATTATTTATGAATATTATCCACTTATATGAAAGTTGGCTGAAGTCAAAAAGGAAAATTAAAAAAATAAAATCTTATCTAACTAAAATATCATGTTGAAAATCTATGTTAAATGAAACAAATACTGTATATCAGCACTTGTAGGTAAAAGTAAAGAGAGAGGTACAGGTGTTTTGACAAGATGTTTTCCTAAAATATGTCCCTTGAAGTTATTTGTACACATATAAATATCTGTCTATGTCTATGCTTCTGCCTTTGTAAACCTGACAAATTACTCCGGGATCATAATTGAATACTACTTATAATTAAAACTTATAGCCACTGTGATGAGTATTTGTTGTATTTTAACAGTTCTATAGCAATTCTTCTAGATTGTTTTCTTTTTTCTCCATATATTTACACTTATAGACAAATTCTTTTGCTTTCATTCCTTCTTTAACTAATATCTCCTCAGGAAAGTATTAGCATAATGTTTAAGTATTAGAAAATATACATCTTTAAAAATAAAAGGAAACCAACGATTACCATGTTGGGTTTCAGAAAAATGTATATAAGATATGGCAGAAAATGTGAAAACTAAAAAAGGAACTGATGAGGTATGTATATTTTTATCTCTTAACTTGAAGTTTTATAATTTCTCCTAATTATTATGTATTGTGATTCCAAACTATGGCTTGTACCCTAGAATTACATATTATATATTGTGATTCCAAACTATAGTTTCTACCCTGAATTGTGGAGAATAAAATAATAGAAAAATGCAAATGAAAGAACATTACCATTTGCAAGTGAATACCTCATGCAAAGAGGCAAAGTTGTAGTATAGAACAATATTTCTTATAGATTTGTACCCATAATAGATAACTGATATATTTTGTTAAAGGCTTGGAAAAAATCAAGGGTTTTATTCATTCATTCATTCATTCATTCATTCATTCATTTTAAAAGAGAGGAGAGTGTAAAAGCAGTCCCCCAGTAATGCAAATTATGCAGTCAAGTTTTCCACATTTGAGAGTCAGCCCAACAGGAGTGCAATGATTTATCCTCATCTTGGGAGATGAGGAATCTCCCCTACCAGGGAAGAATAACAGTTTCTTTTTTTTTTTCCTGATTCTTTTTTTTTATTAGAAATTTTTAATGTACATCTTAATGTGTTTCATTTTGACATGCTTTTCATTGTGACATTTCCATATATGCATTTTGATAATTAATGTAACATTGCTTGAGTCCTAATGAACACTTTATTAATGCCTGACAACAATATTTAACTTAAATCTTCAGAAATGTTGAAATTCACTCAAATGTCACCAAAGGTAAAAAGAATATTCTTCCTTTGTGTATGACTCCCTGTCTCCTTCCATTTCTCCATATTTTTTTCCTCCTTTCTTTCAATAACTGTTTGTGACAGGCTTCATACATTGAGTTTTAACAATTGAGTGATACAAAATGAAATCAATATTTGGTAAATCTTTGCTACTACATCTATATGCTCTGCCTTCTCAAGGTATGCCATGTACTGCATTGATCAGGATTTATTTAACATATTAATGAGGGACTTAAGTGATAGACTGAATTATTTCTCTAAAATCTAATATGGCAGAGGTAGGTTTCCCCACCATGTGTAACCTCCATCCCTGGAGTGACTTCAGGATCCACGATGACGTCAGGCTCTAACTCTGGATTCCTTTTACTATATTCCAAATAGTAAGAGAAACTAGGAAGAGAAAGACATGTGTTTTCCTTTCTTTGGAAACTTCTGTATGTTGCCTTCTATTTCAATTGGCTAGTGTCACGTTAAGCTTCAATAGCAGAATAAACTAATAATTGTGCATTACTGAGTTCCCATGTTGAATAAGTATGGGTTCTTTTGAGTCTCTAGAAAAATGTAAGATATATTTGGATTAACTTTTGATCTCTACCAAGTTGAAGAGTAAACACTAGTAAATAAAGTGATTGCTAGAGTTTGTTTAATATTAGTCAGACAACTGTAATATCCAGGACTTGGTTTTATACCTGTTGTTGTTGGTGTTAGGTGCCCTTGAGTCAGTATCCAACTCATAGCGACCCTCTGTACAACAGGAGAAACACTATTGTCAGTGCTTCTCTGCTGTTCATAGGGTTTTCAATGGCAGATTAATTTTTGGGAGGGGGTTGCCAGGTCCTTCTCCCAAGCCTACAGCTTCTGGTGATCCCAGGTGGTCTCCCATCCAGGTACTAATCAGGCCCAACCCTGCTTAGCTTCCGAGATCTGATGGGATCAGATGCCACAGCGCTACAGCTGCAGGTTTGGTTTTATACTAATTACCATATATTCTAGATGTGTGACTGATTGTACCACAAAGGAAGGAAAACAAAATGTCTTGCCAAAAAATTGTCAGCTCTTTCACTAGAGTACCGTACCTGAGAAGTTTGATGTTTTTGTTTTGAATCACATTATTTAAATAATGAATATTTTAATTTCTTAGTCACAAATGTATTTTAGATTTGTGCAAATTCTAGTATTTATATTTTAAAATGAATCCTCCACAACATTTAAATCTCCTGAGATTAGTATACTATGCTTTAAACATTTTAAACAGAAAACATAAATCAATATAACTGTCATCCAGATGGACTAATAAAAATTATGCAATGATTCATCACATTTTCCCAACACACTTTCTGCCTTATCTGTAGGTACTTGTGATTTTGTCATGTATTAGAAATCAAAGTGACTTAGGCAAACAAACATAACAAATGGCAGCTTTATGAAAAGCCTAGGTAATTAGAGTCTACAGTTTCCAATCTAATCATTTAATATGAGAATTTACTTTAAAATAAAAGTGCTCTTCTTACTATATATTGATGCATTATCTTAAATCATACTATTTTTTCTTTGAACATTTTCACTAGTTCTTCGAAACAGTAATTGTTTTATCATGTCATTTTCCAACATAAGTAAAACAACTTAAAAATTATAAAATAAAAAGTTATTGGACATATGGAAAAATAATCCTTAGCTTATTTCTCTAATATATTAATCACACAGGAAAATAATTTCTTTAAATTATTAATCATATAATATCTGGGATTAATAATGATTAATAAAACATCATTAATTCCAATTACTCATATGATAATTTACACTCAGCATTACTGAGACATTTTGCTTAAAGTCCCAGTATGGTATAATTTCTGTGGTAATACTTTCTGAGGAAAAATTTTTATATTACAAACTTCATCATTGAAAACCCAAGGAACCTGCAGTTTATCCTGCTGTTCTTCTGTGCTCTACTTTTGGGATAAGCATTAGCCTCCATATGCCTAATGATTAGCAGCCTGTAGTGGATACTTATTCAACATGATCCATATGCTTCCTTCTTTTTCTTGGCACATAATCCTATTTGCTGCTATGTTTGACCATGCCATGAAATAACTTGCATTACATGAAATTTCCAGGATGATGTTTAAAAAAGCTGTGTTCTTCTATCTTTTTTTCTTCCTTTCTTTGATCAGATGAATAAGGACAAAGTCATTGTCCTTGACAGAACCTTAAGATAGAAAGAGCCTCAGTACCTGAATCACCCATGGAAACTTTCTAGCAGCTACCCTTTAACAGGATTATCAATAGAGTATATATATATATATATATCACCATGTTTACTGCTTATACTAGTCAGGTTTATTTGTAACCTCAGCCAAGTAGAATATTACATATGAGAGGATCATTATAACGAAAAGATATTTTCTATGTTCTGTTTGGCTCTAAATTTTCCTAAAACAATAGTCAAACGTTAGCAAGCTATTAAGATCAGGAAATTCAAAACAGTTTATCTCACTAATGATCTCTTCTTAAAGGAATAACACATACTGTTGCAATGATAATCAAGAAGATAAGGATCCTCCAAAATAGAGAGTGAATTTTAGAAGTAACTGCATTGCTTTGATTAGGAAAATGTAATCAAATTAGAGGTTATGTTAAATTAACAATGGCATTTCTTTCAAGGTAACTTAGGCATCATGTAATTTCTTTGCATTATAAATGTTTAACTCATAAGATTAAACTATAACTAACAATCCTTTACACATTGTAAATGAATTGCTTTTTTGGCGAATTGCTTGTTTAATGTATGGAAAAAAATATTCTGACTCCATCTTTTCCTCTCTTCCCAGGGATTTGTGTAAGCCCATAAGAGAAGCTGGCTGCTCATTCTTTAGGTACTAGCAGGAAGTTTAAACCTCACAAGTGGTAAACGGTGGGGAGATGCACATCCCAGCCCTCTTCCCTGATCACAGTAAAGCACAATAAGAACCAAGACTAGTTGCTCCTCCTGTGTCTCTCCAACAATTTTCCAGAAAATTTCATCATAAGAGCTATACATAATCTTTTACCCTCTTGGAGTTTCTGCATTGTTATCAATATCAAATTCAACTAGTATTTGCAAGAGGATTCATCCTACAATTGAGGTTGACCATAATATAATGTTTTTATTTTATCTATAAAATGAGTCGCTAATATACAAACAATCCCCAGATGGATCATAATCTTTGGCTGTTAGCATATACGGTGTCCTTAAATCTCATAAGGTGTAAAAAAATTACACCGTATGTCTTAGTAACATCAGATTATACCTTACCAGTTTGTACAACCTAAGTAAACTATAATTCATAGAAATAAAAATTTGGAGGGACTAAGCATGGTGTTTATGGGAGGAGGATGTAGCAATCCACCCCCCAGGCAATCTCGACACAATCAGCCAATGAAAACCTTATGAGGGTTGATATGAGTTGGACACTACTCAAGGGCACCTAACAACAACAAGAAGCATGGTGTTTATTATCATTGAGTTTCAGTAACTGATAATCCAAGGGATTTTGCAAATAATGAGCCAAAATAGTATCCGGCAAGTTTGTCAGGGTAGATACACTTCTAAAACCTAAATCTTCTCAATTCCAAATTTCTTTCAGGGATATATGGCTGGAGACATAATAGCAGTTATGAGGCTGTCACAATGCTGCACACAGAAAAAAGACATCACTGATCATGAGTAGCAGGGATAAAGGCAGAGAAGTTGACAGAACTCGGACTGTTAAAATTTAGCTTAGGTAGGACTTTGTAGCTATCAGCTAAATGTCAAGGTGATGAAAAAAAGAAGTCAAAGATCATATTGAGATTTCTTTATTGGCCAGATAATCTGAAGAGAATGTGGTATAATAGTGCCATGATACAATTAGAGAATAAATATGCTTCAGAAGATTGGAAAAAAAATTAACTCAAATGTAGACAAATTGAAAATATACATATGATTGCAACATAAAATGAGAAGGTAACTGAAATTTGGAAAATAGAATTGCATCAATTAATATTTGTTGAATTCATTCCCCTATACTTCAGTAATTTCATCTATAAACTAGAAATAAAAAAGCAATGCCATGTATAGTTTAATACACACATAAGGGTAATTAACAGAAACATAAAAATATGTGTACAAACTTGTTAGTATAAGTTCAAATACTTTTCTAACTTGGACATGATTGCCTCGAAGTAATGACATTCCATTTGCAATGAACATATTTTCTGCCCAGAACTTGTCCTGAAATTCCATTCTCTAATTAAAAGGACCCAAACTCTTTGGGAAACTAGCTAATTTCAGATCTGGGACAGGAAAAAAAGTGAGATGATCCTCAACTATCTTCTAGAGTCAGAAATTTAAGGAAATGGTCAAAAAAATGAAAAGATGGAGGTATCCTAAAGGAGCACAGATGTAAATATGAAATAGGTTCAAATAGACAAAGTTGGAGGTATTTGAGAAACAAAAAGCATAGTACTTGGTTATAAAACAATGGTAAAATTAACACTTGAAGAAATTTGTTAATAGAAATAAGTAAGATGAATGGCTAGGGACAAATCTTCCTTACAGAACAAACAATGCGAATTGATACTCCTTCCAGAAAGTGAGGCTTTTTTCCTAATTTGAGAGCTTGAGTTAGTTATTCATATCCATAGATTATAGTCTGAAAGGGGGAAAGAATACCTTTACAAATGCAGAAATCTGGCAAACATTGGCTAAATAAAATGAGGTATGTTTACATCACCAGTGATAACATATAAATATAATACATTCTTTGATATGATGAGTCAAAAATCACATTTCACCTGCTATACAATTCCCCAAAGTCCATTATCCTAAATCTATGATAGCCTCCTACTTGAAATCATCAACTTTTTCACTCCTGTTTCCTTCCTGCTATTTATTCTTCTTCAGGAACTGTTATATAATTTATATTCACTAAATTATGTTGCAGAATCTTTCAATGGCTAGTATCTCTTCTAGACAGCTGTTCAAACTCACAACTGTGATACTTCTCCTTTGCTTCTCCTAGCTTTAGTAATCTGGAATAGCACCTAGAATGGACATTCCAAGATTTAATTTTAGGAGAAAACTAGATCACAGTGTTTTAAAACATTACATGGTCAGTTGGAAAGAAATTTTTCTATGAGGTATGCACAGATAAAGAATAAAAGTGGGCAGAAATTAGTTTCATAGGCTAATGGTGGATTCTGTTTCTTTGAAGGAGATAAAAATTATTTGTAATTCTTTCAACACTCCATATTTATGCATCAAAATTTTTTCACTTAATTTTCTTCAGCCTAAAATTATATTCTGTGTGATGGCCACCTGGTGACAGAAGATATTAGCATTTTCAAACTTTGACAAGTGGATTCCCCGTTTTCTTGTTCTATAACTCATATAATACTTGGGATGTTATAATTCATCAAGTTTCCAAATAAAATCTAGAATCTTGAGAAAAGATTATGACATATTCTCCATTATATGCCTGCTAAATGTGTAGAACATAGAAGCACATGGATATAAGGTAAAAAAAATAAACTTAACTTTTTAATCGAAATATGACTGACTACTATGGATTCAGAGGAGACATTTCTTGTAGAAGTCAAACAGTAGATCCTAGTAAAATAAGTTTGCTGTTGTTAGGGGTTGTCAAGTTGGGTCTGACTCATAGTAACCCAACATAGAATGAAACACCACCTGATACTGTGTCATGCACATGATCATTTTTAAGTTTAAGCCCACTGTTGTAGACACTGTGTCAATCCATCTAGTTAAGTATCTTCCTTTATTTCATTGACCTGCCACTCTCCCAAATATGATATCCTGTCAGGTTCTTTTCTTCTCTCTACATTGTGGGTGGAAAGTGGTGGGTGCCCTGACACTGCACCCGGTGGCAAGGCTGTGCCCATAGAACAGGGCACCATGCACAAGATAAAGAAACAAGGATTTATTGACAAAGGAGGGGGAAGGGATTGAGGATTTGGGAGAGGGGAGAGGGGAGTTGGAGACGGGAAGGGTTCAGCTGCTGCCTCTGCCACTGGGGCAGAGACTGCTGGGTGTCATTGCTCTTTTGGCTTGCAGGCTTTGCCACTTCGGAGGCCCTGCACTTGACTCTCGAAGGCTTGCCTCTTAGAGTCTTGCCTCTGGAAGATGTTGGTCTGTATCAGATGTCCATCATTGTGGAGGTCCAGATTGGGTAGAGGTGGCAGGCAGGTTGAAGTTAGGATGAAGGGAGGTTGGAGGACGGCTGAAGGCTAGGTGAGTGAGGTGAATATTGGGCCTTTGGTTCTTAAGGAACCAATAAAGACCCAGTGAGCTTCTCTTAGATGGTGATCAGAAAGGTTGTTGGGCTCTCAGCTCCAGGGTTTATATATCTTTAAGCTAACTGTCACCTAACTGTCCCCAGATGACAGCCAGCCAATCAGAGAACAGCTCAAGGGCAGCACAAGGGCAAGGGCTTGACCAATCAAGAGGAAGATGGTGCTCCGCCAATCAGGATGCAAGTAAACCTGAGTTGGCAAACACCATCTTGACTCACTCCATGGGAGGCGGGAAGAGTGAGAGACCAGGATGTAGGATAAAGGTAAGTTGCCTTGGAGGATAGAGGTCAGTCCTCCAAAAGGGCTACATGGGCTTGTGTGACTGGCCATGTTTTGGGTACTCTCTATCCCCCAGGAAATCCCAACAATACCCTTCTTCAGGGATTGGTCCTTCCTAATAACATCCAAAATACATAAAATGCAGTCTAGCCATCCTTGCTTCCAAGGAACACTGTGGTTGCACTTCTTCTAGGGCAGATCTGTTGTTTCTTTTGGCAGTTCCTGGTGCATTCAATATTTGTCTCCACCACCACAATTCAGAAACATCAATTCTTCTCCTGTCTTACTCTTTCAGTGTCCAGCTTTCAAAGGATATGATGTGACTGAAAATACTGTTGCATGTGTCAGACATGCCTTTGTCTTCAAAGTAACATCTTTATTTTTCAACACTTTAAAGATGTCTTTTGCAAAAGCTTTTGTCAATACAAAGAGTTTTCGATTTCTTGGTTCTGCTTCCATGGGTGTTGATTGTAGAATCAAGTAAAAGAAAATGTTGGACAACCTCAAACTTGCCCCATTTATCATGACATTGCATAACAACCCATTTGCAAAGGTTTTGTTTCCTTGATTGTGAGGTACAATCTGTATTGAACTCTGTGTTCTTTGATTTGCATCAATAAATGTGCCAAGTCCTTTTCACTTTCACAAGCAGAGTTGTGTTTTTTGTTTAGCACAGGTGGTTAATGACACTCCCTTCAATCATGATGTCACATTCTTTTTTATATAGTCCAGCTTCTCACTTTATTTGAACATCATAGAGATTGAAGAGGTATGGTGAGAGGATACAGCCCTGATGCACAACTTTCTCAACTTTAAAGCAAGCAGTGTTTCCTGGTTCTGTACAGATTCCTCATGAGTACAATTAAGTGCTCTGGTATTCCCATTCTTTGCAATGTAATTCATAATTTCCTGTGATCCACACATTCGAGTGCCTTTGCACAGTCAATAAAAAAAAAGATAGACATCTTTCTGGTATTCTCTGCTTTCAATCAATATTATCTAATATTTGCAATGATATCCCTGGTTCTGTGCCCTCTTCTGATTGATATTCTGCCAGTTCCATGTTAAAATACTGTTTTAGTTGCTTTTAAATTATTTTTAGCAAAATTTTACTTATATGTGAAATTAATAATATTGTTCAAAACTGTGCACATTTGGTTGGGTCCATTTTCTTGGAATAGGTACAGTTATGGATCTCTTCCTGTCAGTCGACCAGGTAACTATTTGCCAGATCTCTTGGTATAAACAAGTAAGCACCTCCAGTGCTGCATCAGATTGTAGAAAGATCTCAATTGATACTCCATCAATTCCTGCAAGCTTGTGTTTTGCCAATGTCTTCAAGGAAGTTTGCACTTCTTCTTTCAGTATCATTGGTTCCTCATCAAATGCATTCTTTTGAAATGGTTGGTCATCCACCAATATTTTTGGTATAAATATTCTGTGTACTCCTTCCATTTTCTTTTGATGTTTCCTGCATCATTTAATATTTTTCCGGTAGAATCCTTCACTACTGTCACTCAAGTCTTGAATTATTTAAATTATTTGAGCTTGAGATAAACAGAGCAAGTTCTTCTCTTTTGGTTTTCTAGCCGCAGATCTTTGCTCACAACGTTATAGTATTTGATTTTGTCTTCTTTAGCTGCCTTTGGAAATCTTTTGTTGAGTTCTTTAACTTTGTCATGTCTTCCTTTTACTCCAGCTACTCTATGCTCAAGGGCAAGTTTCAGAGTCTCTTTTGAGATGAATTTGGTCTTTTCTTTTTTCCTGTCTTTTAGATAACCTTTGTTTTCCATTTGAATGATGTTAAGCTTCAATATTATTGGCAATTTGCTGTAGAAAATTCTCATTAATAAAGTGTAAATTAACTGTCAGTATTTATTTTATTCTGCAACTTATAATCTTGTTGCTTTATAATGATCCATATGAAAGAAATTTTTTAGGCATTGCTAAGATGATTTACCATGCTTAGATAGGCCACCAAGAAAACATGATCCATAAATCTGAAATAAAAATATAGTTTCTCTCTTAGTACATATACTTTTATGTTTTCATGAAATTATCTTTCTGCTTATCCTTATAATATTCCTATGAATAGAGCTTATCTTAAATTTCAAGTATCTTAATTGTTGAATGTGATTGTAAAGAAAAACCCTCTTACTTTACAAATGTGGAAAAAGAGGTCAAGTATAATTAAATCCAGCCCTAAAACACATAAAACCCCCAATATTAATTTAGGTGAGATTAAGAGCAAAGAACACTGACTTTTATTTGGTTGGGATTAATCTTAAATATCATTATCTCATTAATTTGTTACAGTAAATATAACCATGTATAACATAATACATAAATGCTTAAAACTAAATAATACTAATAAAGTATGAGAAATTCTTGTGTGAAAGTACACATATATTCAATTCTTTCTAAAGCTATATATATACATATACATGTACACATATGAAGATATATATATCTTGAATGATATTATTAATATCACATGAAAGTATATTTATATATATCTTGTATATATATACATATCATATATATATATATCTTCATATATAATGTATATGTAGATGTACATGTTGTTAGGTGCTGTCTAGGAGACTCATAGCAGCTCTAGGTAGAACAGAAAGAAACAGTCTCCCTGTCTGTGCCAGCCACATGATCTTTATTATGTTTAAGCCCAGTGTGGTGGCCACTGTGTAGATCCATCTGGTGGAGGGTTTTCCTTTTTTTGTTGACCTGATACTCTCCCAAACATGATGTCTTTCTCCAGGGATTGATCTCTCCTGACTACGTGTCTGAAATATGTAAGACAGTCAGCCCATCCTTGTTTCCAACGAGCATTCTGGTTGTACTTCTAGAAAAGATCTGTTGGTTCTTTTGGCAGTCCATAGTATTTTCAATATTCATCTCCAGCACTATAATTCAAAAATTTCAATTCTTCTCCTGTCTCCCTTATTCAATGTCCAGGTATCACAACATATGATATGACTGAAATATGATGGCATGAGTCAGCAACACCTTCCTCTTCAGTGTGACATCTTTACTTTTCAACATTTTAAAAAGGACTTTTGAAATAGCTTTTCCCAATGCAAAGTGCGTTTTGATTTCTTGACTCCTATTTCCATGGGTATTGATTGTAGAATGGAGTGAAAGAAAATCTTGGACAATCTCAATGTTTTCTCCATTTATCATGAAGTTGCTTACTGACCCAGTTGTAAGGGTTTTTGTTTTGTTGATACTGAATTACAATCCATACTGAAGGTTATGTTCTTTGATCTTCATCAGTAAATGTTTCAAGTTCTCTTTATTTTCAGCAAGCACAGATTTGTCATATGCATAGCACAGGTTGTTAATGAATCTTACTCCAAACATGGGACTGTGGTCTTTTTCATGAAGTCCAGCTTCTTGGATTATTTGCTCAGTGTAGAGACTGAAGAGGTATGGTGAAAGGAGACAGCCCTGACACACGTTTCCTGACTTTAAGCCAGGCAATGTTTCCTTGTTTAATTCAAATGAGTGCCTCCTGGTCCATGTACAGATTCTTCATGAGCAGAATCAAATGCTCTGGTATCCTCATTCTTTGCAATATTATCCATAATTTATTATGATAAATCAAATCCTTTTGCATAGTCAATAAAAATAGATAGACTTTTTTTTTCTGGTATTTTCTGCTTTTGGATAATATCCAACATCAGCAATGATGTACTCATTTCCACACTCCCTTCTGAATCTGTCTTGATTTGGGGGCAGGTTTCTATGTATATACTGCCACAGTTATTTTTGAATTATCTGTAGCAAAATTATACTTTCATGTGATATTAATAATATCATTCAATAATTTCCACATTTGGTTGGATCCCCTTTGCTGAGAATAGACACAAATGCGGATCTCTTCCCATTAGTTGGCCAGGTAGCTCTTTTCCAAATCTCTTGTCATAAAAAAGTTAGCACCTCCAGTGCTACATCTGTTTGTTGGAACATCTTTATTGGTAATCTGTCAATTCCTGGAGCTTTGTTTTTCACCAATTCCTTCAAGGAAGTTCCCTTTTTTCCCTTCAGCACCATCAGTACCTGATCATATGCAACCTTTTGAAATGGCTGGTCACCCACCAATTCCTTTTGGTATAAGGACTCTGTGTATTCCTTTCATTTAATTTTAATGTCTCCTGCATCATTTAATATTTTCACTGTAGAATCCTTCACTATTGCCATTCTAGGCTTGAAATGTTTTTTCAATTCCTTAAGTTTTAGAAAAACAGACTGAGTTCTTTCCTTTTGGTTTTCTATCTTCACATCACTTCCAATGTCATTAAAATATTTTATTTTGGCTTCTTAAGATGCCCTTTGAAATCTTCTGCTTAGTTCTTTCACTTCAAATTGTCTTCCTTTTACTGTAACTGCTCATTGGTCAAGGGCAAGTTTCAGAGTTTCTTTTGCCATGTGACTTGATCTTTTCTTTTTTCTTGTCTTTTTAATAACCTTTTGCTTTCCTCAAGAGGGATTTCTCTGATATTATGCCACAACTCTTCTGGTTTTCTATCATTAATATATAAGACATCAAAATTGTTGTGGTGGTGATCTCTGAACTACAATGGGATTTACTCAAGGTCATATCCTTGCTCTTATACACTTGCCCCAATTTTCTTCTATTTCAATTTGAAACTGCATATGAATAGTTGATGCTATGATCCACAATCAACACTTGGTCTTCTTCTAACTTTTCATATGGAATTTTCCATCATCTCTTTCCACAAATGTAGTCTATTTGGGCCTGTATGTTCCATCTTGTGAACAGCATGTGTACAGTCACCATTTATGTTGTTGAAAAAATGTATTGGCAATGAAAAAGCTCCTGGTCTTGTGAGAACAGGCCTAAGGTCATTTTTAATTCCGTCTGATTCCTTGAAAACCAGCCCTTAACAAAAACCAATAAGAGGAACAAACTGATAAGAGGAACTATGTCACAAGATGGCTATGCCTGCCAAATTCCTGTGAAGGGGTAAATTTAAAAAAAAAAGTGTGTTGTCACAAGATAACCCATTGAGGATCAAACCTAAGGAATTCCTATTAAGGATTGGGCCCTGGGAAATGTAAACATCCATTGTACCCCCCTACCCCTTAACTGTGAAAACTCTACTTCTGTATATCAGCCTCCCTGCCCCTGAAAATCTTTCAGACTGCCCTGTAAAGTCACTAACCACCCCAGAGCAGCTGCTGTTCCCTCCAAGTCTACTCTAAGGACTAGGAGCAGCCAACTGGCCAATCTATTAAAGTTTCTTTCTGATCCCAATCTGTTTGTGTCTTCAAGTTTTTCTCTGGGTTTGAGCTTCTGGGTAATACAGTCTAACAAAATTCTGTCATGAGATCTCCCAAATCATTTCTGTCACCAAGGCCATATTTTCCAACTACCAAGCCGTCTTCTTTGTTGCCAACTTTTTCATTATAGTCACCAATAATTATCAGTACATCCTGATTACATGTTCAGTCTATGTCAGATTGCAGAACCTGGTAAAAATCTTCCCTATCTTCATTTTTGTCCTCTGTGGTGGATGTGTAAAATTGAATAACAGTCATATTAACTGGCCTTCCTTGTAGGTATATGTATATTATTCTATCACTGACATTATTGTACTTTAGGACATATCTTGAGATATCATTTCTGAAGATGAATGCAACCCCATTTCTCTTTAATCTGTCATTTCGAATAGTAGATTACATGATTATCTGACTTAAAATGGCCCATTCCAGTCCATTTTGGCCTACTGATGCCTAGCATGTCTATTTTTATGTGCTTCATTTCACTTTTGATTATTTCTAAATTTCCTAGATTCATATGTCATGAATTCCATGTTCAAATTATTAATGGATATTTAAAATTTTTCCTTCTCATTTTGAGTTGTGCCACATCAGCTAATGGAGGTCACCGGGCTTTACTCCATTCCTGTTATTAGGTAGACAGGACTTTGAGGAGGCAACTCTTCCCCAAGTGTCTTTTGAGTGCCTTCCAACCTGGAGTGCTCATTTTCCAGCACTATATCTGACACTGTTTCTCTGGTATTCATAGGGTTTTAATGGCTTTTTTTTTTTTTTTTTTTTTTGGTAAGTGGGTTAGCCATGTCCTTCTCCCTAGACTTTCTTAGTCTGGAAGCTCAGCTGAACCTTGTCCACCATGGATGATCTCCTGGTTTCTGTAATACCATACTTTTCAGCATCACAGAAAAATGCAAGTCTCCATAGTGCAGCATATTGACAGCCACATGAGAATATATATATATATACATATATATATACATATATATATGTGTGTGTATATATATATATATATATATATATATATATATCAATGTATATATAGCAAAATATATAGCAATACACACACACACACATTGCTACTGGTGATACAAATATATGTATATCTGCAATAGCAATGTACCAATACCTCTTGATACCCACTCTTTTTTAAGATTTTTAAATATTTTATTCAGTTCACTAAAGGTAGAGTCTTGGTAGTTCCTCAGCATTTTATTTAGCACAGGGTCTAAATTCAAATTACCTAATTTATTTATTGGAAAAGGGAATAAATGAGGAATGGAATTTATTTATTCAGTGTCTGGGGTCAGAAAGATTGACATGTAAGCAGTGTCTTTCTCTGGAATTCTTTTCTTTTCTTTCTTTCTTTTTTTAATCAGTTTTCCATTTTGTCTTTCAGCCAGAATGACCTCTGGGCACAAAAAGCACAGGGCTATCCTTTTGGCCAGGATGCCAGTAGAAGGCAATTAGTGATACAGAGCCAAATGGCAGTGAAGAGAATTTTCTAATGTTTGCTGTGCAAGTGCATGCTCTGTGGCTAATTATCTCAGTTGCCTTACTTTACAGTTTCACATTGCAATGATTCCTACTTCTTCCATAGAAGGGAATCATAATAACATCTGCTTCTCTGCAGGCTTTACTTATTCCAAATATATGCTGTTTCAAGTTCAAGTTGCTCAAATATGAGAAAAAGTAAAGAGTAGGAGTTAGTGTTATTCCCCTGCTGATCAGCAAGTCATTTCTTTACTACAGGTCAGCAGGGTTTGTTGCCTTCCCAGCATAGGTTAAAGAACTCAGAGCATATGAAATGGCTTTAGAATTTCCATTGTTTACCATATACATTGATTGATAAGCAAACTTAGATATATGTAAAGCTAACTATATGTAAAATTCAAAATAAGTATAATTGTCTGTGAAATAGTAAGTTTTCAATAAGGAAAACAAAATCACTAAGTTTTATACTCCAAGACTGTCCACTCATATTTTAGTAAATAACAATTTTTATTTCACATCACTGGCTGTAAGGTGCCCATTCAGGTTCTTGGTCTCACTGATAAAAGAATTTACAAATGGACCCAGAAAGGAGGTTGGAGGACAGTTTATTTAGGGTCAGAGAGGTAGAGAGTGCCCTGATCATCAGGGCAAGTAGTCTTGGAATTTAGGCATGCAAGGAAAGAAGATAGATGAAAAACAAAGCGACAATGAAACTTACACTTCCTGAGGAATAAAATAAGAAGAAAGGTACATCTGGCAGATGGTCAAATAACAGCTCCATTTACACTTTTAAATTAGAGGTCAGGAAGCATGTAGATCCAGCAATGAGTCTTCAGACAACTGTGAAACTTTGTGAACATCTGTGGAGAATTGCAGACAACTGTGGACCTCGGCAGACAACTGTGAACAACTGTGAACATCTGCGGACAACCGTGGACAACTGCAGACAATTATGAACATTTACAGAGAACTATGGATAATTGCATTGTGTGGGCAGGGCTTTTGGCATTTTTTATTCCATCTCTCATTAAAGGAACAGATATTCCTACCCTCTTTTTAACTTTCTCTTCAGGTGTGTCAAATTTCTTTCACTTTTCAGCTTAGGCTGGTTTGTAAAACAGGATTTCCTCTTGATCACAGAAGGGGTTTCACTATAAAGGAGATCTTCCCTCCCTAGCCCAAACATGGAGGCACCTTTTGTCTTTATATGTAAAAAATGTTACATGCCACTGACCAGTTGTAAAGGTGCTACTGGCTAAATCTGGTTATTTGCAAAGGACGTTATCTACCACGGAAGTACTGATTACCAGGTCAAGCAATTCGTCTCAGAGGAAGCTGGCATTGGTATTCATATCGCATAAGTGTCAGGGAACCAGCTCTCATGATCCCCTTTATTCCCTTTCTTCCTTATCTAGCATCCTCTATCAACACTACATTGATATCTGTCTTGATATTCATATGTTGTGATACACAAATGTCTATGTACCTACATAATTTTCATAATATAATTGAATATCCAACTATGCAACTCATGAAAAAATATGGGCACTTTCTTATCAGCATCAATTGCTTCACATTCCATAAAAATTATGCAAGTTATCTCTTACTCCAACTTTTTAGAATACTTGGTTTCTAGTGCCTTCCTCTGAGAAGCTCTCAAATTGAAATATCCTTCCGATTCCTTTAAAATGGAGACAAAGATGTTTATCTTTGTATCCTAGAACTAAACAGTCATTGAATATAGTACACCAAAAAGAAATTCTGGGGAGCCCTGCAAGATGGTGGAATGGAAGCAGCCTCTATGCGAGGTGGTGAGACCACCAAGCCAAATCGGAAATTGTGGACTTTATTCTGACTAGAGATGATCATCAAAAGTACAAAGATTATAGGGGAGGTGATGGGTCAACTTTGGTGCAAGCTACACAATGAGACAGAGCAAATGACACTGTCCTTAGCACACAGCATCCGTATCCTAGTGAGGCAGTGGAAATGATACTCAAAAGGCAACACAAACACTCCACCCTGCAGAGAAGCCTAACAGTATTCAGAATTTAATACCTGAAAACCAACTCTAATTATGCAACACACAGGCTCTGGTACACATGCAGGTGGGAGTTAACTACAAATGATTTCCCATGTGCTTGCTGTCTGAATTGGCAGCAGAGGAAAGGGACATAGGGCCCATGCAGTCACTATGGCTACATCTCCTTCCCAAACATGAAAACAGCCAGATGTGTGGAAATCTGGTCTGATTAGCAACCCAAGGTTGTGTACTTGCATATACAGCAAATTTATCCTTTGAAATAGATGGAGAAATGAAGAATTTCCAAGGAAAATTTAAACTCAGACTATGACCACTAAATCAACATGCTAGAGGATACTGAAGGATATCCTACATACTGAAGAAGAAAGACAGGGACAATACAGCAATGAATAAAACCCCTAAAATGAGTAGGGCAGATATTAAAGATCAGTCATTACTTAAACCTATGGGAAAAGTACCCAAAAAAGTTATAGAAAACAACAGACCTTATTGCATAATAACTCTAAATGTAAATGGTGTAAACTCTTTTTAAGAGATGTAGATTAGCCAAAAACTGGATCAAGAAAAGGGAGTCAACACTTTACTGTATTCAAGAGAATCATTTCCTTCAAAAAATTTCACACAGATTGAAAATAAGAGGATGGACTATGATTTACCAAGGATTGGGTAGACAAAATAAAAAGCTGCAGTTGCCATATTGATATTAGACAAAGTTGACTTCAGCCCTAAATTAACCAAATGGGATAAAGTAGGTCACTACACATTAATAGCCTGCAGCCATACCATTGTGGCATATGATCCAGTCAGATCTCTGGAGCTAAGCAGGGTCCAACCTGGTTAGTACTTGGATGGGAGACTTCCTGGGAACACCAGGTGCTGTAGGCTTGGGAGATGGACCTGGCAACCCACTCCCCAAAAAAGAATCAGCCATTGATAACCCTATGAATACCAAAGAAGCATTACAATAGTGTTTCGTCTATTGTATGGAGAGTTGCTGTGAGTCCAACACGGACTGGACAGCACCTAACAACAACAACATATTAATAAAAGGAACAATCAACCAAGAAGACATACCATTAAATATCTACGCACTATATGCTGGTGCTCTAAATTTCATAAACAAGCATTACTGGATATAAAAGTACTTGGGTCCTGATACAATAATAAGGGGGGTTGTTAAATACTCCACTATTAGCATGAAATCACCTATACAAAAAATTCACAAAGAAACTATAGACTTAAACAATAGCATAGACTAATTGGGCTGGGGTTTAGCTCAATTGGTCGAATGCTGCTCCACACCCTCTGAAGACCCAGGTTTGAGCCGTAGCACCACAAAAACAGAGGAAGGACTTGGCAACTCACTCCTGAAGCAATCCCTAAACAACCAGCCACGGAAAACTCTATGAGGGTAGCTGAGTCAGACCTGACTCTACAGCACCTAAAAACACCAACAGCACAGACCAATTGGAACTAACCGACGTCCACAGAATATTTCATCAAACATATACAGAATTGTTGTGGTTGATGTTGGTATGGACCCTGAGCTCCTCAGCATGAGATGGATGCTTGAAGTTGACTGAGAAATTAAAAAATGCAGAAGGAGCTGCAGACAGGTCTGATGTGCTCTAACCCAGGGTTCACCTCTCTATACCATCAGTGCTTATGGATGCTTATCAGGCTTCTATGTAATAGTGGCTGATGGTCACCTCATGGTCCAATCATGGCAAAGTCAAATAGGATGTACGTATAGAAGACTACATAAGGTAATAATAAGTGCACATGTGGGTGGTTACACAACCATGCTGCATTCATCTGAGTATCACATGGAACTTTTCCTAAAACAGATCACATTTTAGCGTATAAAACCAACCTGAACAAATATAAAGCAAGAGAAATCATTCCATGTATCTTATCAGATCAGGATGGAATTAATCTAGAAGTCAATAGCAAGAGAATCTATAAAAACCTTACAAATACATATAAATTAAATAATTTATTTTCAATGACCAAGGGCTCATTGAACAAATCAGAGTTTGTTCCCCCAATAATCCAAGAAATAAATGGGTAGCAGTAAAGAAGAATTTTCAAAAGAAAAAATACAAATGGCCAACAAACATATGAAAAAATGAACAATATCCTTACCTATCAGGGAAATGTCAATTGAAATTACATTGAGATTCGATCTCACCCCAGCTAGAATGGCTAGCCTTGAAAAATCAAACAAATGCTGGCAAAGATGTGAGGAAAGAGAAAAGTGCTGGTGGGACTGTAAACTAGTACTACCACTATGGAAGTGAGTATGGACATTCCTCAGACTAATAAAATACAACTACCATTTGATCCTGCAATCCTGCCCTGAGGTATATACCCAGAGGAAGCTAAAACATCATATTGCAGAGACTCCTGCATTTCCATGCATCACATTTCATTTCAGCATGCGTCACAATTGCAAGGATATAGAATCAGCTCAGATGTCCTTCAACAAAAGAATGGAGTAAAAAATTGAGATATGTAAATACACACATATATACAACACATATTTATACATATAAGTGTGTGTCTATATACATATATGTGAATATATATAATACACACACACATACACCATTGTGGAATATTATTCAGCTATAAAGATGAATGAAATTGTGGTATTGGCAACAAAATGAATAGACTTGGAATCATCCTGTGTGAAGAAACCTAGTCTCAATAAAAGAAATACTGCATGTTTTTAGTTATTTGAGGAAGTTAGATATGGTAGATTAGTGCTTGTCTACTTGTTTGGTTTAGACATTGTAAATATTTACTGATTATTGGAAAAACTAAAGAAAATCAGTTGCAAATTGTTGGCATATAAATAGGCACACATAGCTGAGAGCAGTGGCACATGCCTGTAATTCCATGATTAAAGAGATGCAGGGACAAGGACTATGAGTTCAAGGCCAGAGTTAGCCCATGTAACTTAGCAAGAACTTGACTCAAAAATAAAAAAATAAAATGGGTTGGAGGTATAGCCCAGTAGTAGACAACTTATAGAAGTATATGCAAGGCCCTGGGTTCAACCCTCAAGAACCAAATAAAATGAAAAAAAAGGAGGAAGGAAAGAAAGAAAAGAAAGAAAGAAAAAAAGAAAAGGAAAGAAGGGAGGAAGGAAGGAAGGAAGGAAGGAAGGTAGGAAAGAAGGAAGGAAGGAAACCAGTTCACCTTAACTGAGAAAATTGCCTGCACCAGAAAAAGTCTCCGAGAGAGATTCAGATGTGAATCATTTGAAGCTGTTCATAAAAGCTGCAAAATGAGAGTGTTAGCTTCTAGGAACACTGACCAGAGTAAAACAACATTCTCTGTAGTAGGGACATTTAGCTGTGGCTTTGTTTGGCATTTCCATAGTGACATGAATTTTAGTACTTTCTCAAAAATTTGATGTATATTTTGAAGATTCTCTTTATACTTGCTTATTGTTCGATGCATTTGTTTTTAGCTATTTTGTTGATGTATAAAAGTATTAAGTTAGCCAGGTACCATGTTGCACTACTCTGGATGCTGAGACAGAAGGATTGTGAATTCAAGGCCAGATGCAGCTTGTGCAAATTAGCAATACCCTATCTCAAAGTAAAAAATACAAAAGGAGCTGGAGGTATACTTGTTTGTAGAGCATTTGCCTAGCATGTATGAGGCCCTGGGTTAAACCCTTGAGTATGAGTACAGCAAAAATTATAGTAATAGTAGTAGTAGTAATAATAATAATAATAATAGATGATTGTTGCTTTGATTTGTATTCCTTAATTTTGTTGTATCTTGTTTTACTTAATTGTAAACTACGTTTTGAGTGCATACCACTTCAGGATTGTTAATATATTTGAAAAAAACCATAATGCCATATATAGGCATATCAATATATTCTATAACATTTTGAACATATATAACTAGTACATAGAAGGAAATGAAGCTTTATATTCATTTGAGCAGGAAGCTCCGCTTTTGGAAGTGTGAATGTAAATCTTACATCTAGGTCAAGCAATTCAAATGCTAAATAGAACAGTAAAAAGAAAAGAAAAGGTAGCATGAGCAAAATGCAATCTCAACAGTTAAATTTCAGTGATGTAAAAAAAATAAAATTCCCTCTTCCAAAAATAGAAGTACTGTTTTGCTTCCTGCCAGCAGCTAAGCTTCTTAAATTGCCACTAGTTTGAAAAAATGCAGGAAGGGGATAAAAATTTTCCTGGAGAATAAATAAATACAAAACAATTCTATACCTTAATTTGACACTATTTAAATATCTTTATTTATGTTTTAGCATTGTGTACATAGTAACTCATAGTAGACAATTTTGTATTCTGTGAGTAATCAGTGAGAGAAAATATAAAATGGAAATGTTTATTCAGTAATCAAATTCGAATGGAAAAGATGGAATTATAGTTTTCATGGGTGTTCATTTGGATTACCACCTCTTTCAAATATCAGTACTGTACTACCAACTTCGAATGTTTCCTCTTTCTTCTACTAAAGAGGTATTAGAAAACATTTTGTCTACTCTCAGTATTTTTATAGTTGTATCCCACATATAAAAAGTAGGTTTTAATAAGAAGACAGAATGATCCAGCATTAATTAGGATAGGATGCCACATGCCAGGTATGTGGGGACAGCTATTTCTAAGGGATGCTATAGGTGATGGCGTGGCATGACAGAGCCAGGCTCTCCTCCAGAGCAGGCCCACCATTAAAACCACAGGCAACAAGGACCAGGCAGCTGTGATAAGACTCTTCAAAGCAAAGTTAATCAGACTAAACCCCCAAACTGTTCCAAAAGTGAGCTATTTCTAGCCAAAGCCAAGCCAGCTGCAGAGTGCCCAGAGACTCCTCGTGAATACCAGCAGCCCATTACTGATTGATGGGCAGAGCAATAACGTCTCTCTGATTGCCTGCCCACTGCCCTCTTCCAGTGTACTCACACACTTTTTTTCTTTTCTACACTATTCTGAACTCCGGTGAATTCTTTTACCAGCCATAACCCTGGCTTCATTCCCATCACTTATAGTTGGTTATACATATTCTGTTTCATGGGCATTACTCAAAATCTCCACCTCCATTTATTTTAATTTTAATATAATTGATACATCTTAAGGCTACTATTCTGTAGTTAAAAGGCTAACAGAGGATAGTAGTAAAATATTTAAAAAATATACTTAACTCTGCTTGAAAATCACGTCACCAGTCCCTAACTTTTGAAGAATTTCTGAAGCGTACCATGGCAGTGACCTGAGAGTACACATTGCTCAGATCTTTCCTGCACAGACAAGCTGCTATGTGGAGCAGAATTAGCTGACAGGCTCAGCTACTGCACCTTCAGGATTCATTGCCAAGACTCTGGCCAAGGCCATACTGTCTCTGGGCTGCTCCAGGTCAATGACTGGGAATGATGTGGTTACTAGAGCTGACCACTTCTTGTCCAGTGCTGAACTCCTCTGATGGGTGATCTATATTTTGAATCACTCCAAGAGGGGGGGCAAACTTTCTCAGAGTTACCAGGCAGTCTGAGGCTTTCCATCACCAACCTTTCCTTCCCTTTTGCCATTCTCAAGAGACAAATGAGGACCACGTGCAGAGGCTCTTCTTTCCTGTTTCTGTTTCTGCTTCCTTTCCTCTTGGTAGGAGCCCTCAAGGAATCGTTTGCACTTCTTATTTATCTGGGTTCCTGTGTCCTGGAGAACTCAAAATAGTACATATTTAAAAAATTAATAGCTGAAGTTAAACTGAAGTACAATACAATTTCTAAGGATTATCTGGGTGCACAGCAATTCAGGAATTCAGCTGCTCCACACTGGAAGTGGTACAAAGGCACTGTGCAGAGAACACAAAGGGAAGGTTTTCATAAGGCACAAACAGGAACAAACAGATCATTTGATTGTTTCCAGTTGTATTGTGGCCTTGTTTATTACACTGTGTTGGAAAGTTCCTAGTTACATAAATGTAAGCTAAATGGCAGCTTCAAATTGATTAGTCTAAAGTTTCATTTTTCTCTAATATTAGTGTTTACAAAAAATAACCCCAGTTTACTTTTGTTTGTATTTGCAAATCAAGTGAGGTTAAGGTGACTTATGAGGCCTACGCAAGCATTGTCTGCTTAGGCATACTTTAGGCGTGGTCTGTACTTTAATTTACTTTAATCCATTAAAATTGGAAAAATGTGAAAACAAAACAAAACAAAACAAAAGCTCTTAGTGTAGCAACAATTAAATGCCTAGTTTAGACAGAACCAGCACCACAAAAGTGGGAGACGGACATGACAATCTGCTCCTGAACCAATCCCAAAACAATCAACCATTGAAAGCCCTAGGAATGGAAGGGAAGCACTGACATAGTGCCTGGCTGTGCACAGTATCAGGGAGTGTTTCCTTCTGTTGTACTTAGGGTCCCTATGAGTCAGGCCTGAATGGATTCCACCTAACAACAAGAACAAACAATTAACTGTCCTTTATGTGGAAGCTGTGAAGAAGAAACCCAAATCAGTGATAAAATGGGCTGGAAAATTGTTAATAATAATAATAATAATATCAATTTGCTTTTCAAAGCTAATATTTTATATTAGTTCCTTATTTGCAAATTGCATGGGTCATGCATTAACATGGATAAATACTCTAAAATTGTCTGATAATTAAATAGAGTTATCATCCTGGATGCAGCAGAATTAATTTCTATGTCTGAGAAAGAACTAGAATAGTCTTAAATAATATTTGATTTCCACAGTGCTCAAGGAACCATCTCTTTGAAAATTATAGTTCCATATATAAGTTAAGACAATGTATGGCCAGCTTCATTTCTCTATGAATTTCTAATTTAGGTGAGGTACTTAAAATTACAATTTCCCGCCTAGGGAAGAATTACTACTTTTTTTTTTAACTTACACTGAAAACAAAGAATATTTTGAATTACAAAATATTTCAGGAAACTAAAAAAATGAAAACAGGAAACCTAAATAGGTAAACAGAAGAAAACAAACTAAAAGATGGAGAAAAAGCAAACTATGTACATATTTAAAATCCTATGAATGCAGAAAAGTGTTTCATTCTATTGTGCATAGAATTGCTGTTAAGTCAGACTCAACTCAGCACCTAAAAACAACAATGTATCTTCTATAATAAATTATTATTGATAACTTACTGACAACAGAGATGACAAGACATATCTCTTAAACTTGGCAAAATTATTTTAGAAAAAGATAATGTTTGTACTGTGTATGTAACAAAACCAAAATTTGGCTGGACTGAAAAATAAAACTAGTTCTCATTCTTAATCTCTCCCAATGGCATATGATTCTCAAATTAAGAAATGGTTTTCATATCATACTTGGTTTGCTGTCAGAAAAACAAGATCTAAAGATAAAGCTGAAGATGTGATTCTTAACCTTGGCTAAGATCTCAGAAAAGTTTCAGATGATATCTCATAAAGGTGTCATTATGTCTGAACTCTGATGGAAGGATAAAGACATAAGTGTCTGCTAACTATTAGGCAAATGTTGTTATTAGGTACCCTCAAGTTGGGTCCAACTCATAGTGACTCTCATAAGGTTTTCAATGGCTGATTGTTTTGGGATTGCTTCAGGAGTGGACTGTCACATCCTTCTCCTGTTTTTGCAGGGCTGGGGATCCAACCAGGTCCTCAAAGAGTGCAGAGCAACACTCAACCATCTGAGCTAAACCCCAACTCCATTAGGCAAATTGTCAATGAAAATTCACTGAATAAAACTGGTGTGGTCGTGCAAGCCTGTAATCCCAGTGACATGGGAGGCAGACGCAGGAAGAGCAGGAGTTCCAAGTTAGAGGAAACCTGTATAACTTAGTGAGACCCTAATTCAAAATAAAATTAAAAAATCAAACTGGGCTAAGGGCTCAAGCCAGTGGTAGAGAAGTTATAAAGTTTATACAAGGCCCTGGGGTCAACCTAAAAACACAGGAAAAAAAATCTCTCTGAATAAATTGATATGTGTATGTTCTTGGATACATGAGGACATTTGAGATAGTATGTTGTTGTTAGGTGCCCTTGAGTTGAATATACTCATAATGACCATCATAGGGTTTCAAGGGCTTTTTACTTTTGAGATTGTTTCAGGAATGTATTGTCAGGTCCTTCTGTTTTGTGATGCTATGGATCCAACCCAGGGCATCACAGAGTGCAGCGCAGCTCTCTACCAACGGAGCAAAACCTCAGCCTCTGAGATGGTATAAGCTTATATAAATTGGAAATAAGGTGTCAATATCTATGCCATTCATAAACGAAGTGTTCATTGTCAGGATTGCAGAATTTACCAATTAAATTTTTTTCTCTTTTTTCTCCAGTGTTAACTTAGAAATTAAGTCACAGAAATAAAATCAAAATGTGCTACTAACTTAAATATCCTACTTGACTGAATAATTTTCACCTAAATTGATGGAGAGAATTTGTAAGTACCATGCACAAATTGCATGTCAAAAGAGACTCTGAAAATTGCCCTTGAATGTGGACCAGCTAAAGTAAAAGGAAGACATGAAGAAGATAAAGAACTAAACAAAACATTTTGAAGAGCAGCTACAGAAGACAAAATAAAATATAATGAATTGTGCAAAGAGCTGAAGATAGGAAATCAAAAAGGAAGAACGTGTTCTATTTTTCTCAAGCTTAAAGAATTGAAAAAAAAATAAAACCTCCATTGTCAAGAGTGAAGGATTCCACAGGGAGAAAATTAATCAAAACAGAAAATATGAAAAGAAGATGGAAGAAATACACAGAGTCATTATACCAAAAAGAATTGGTGGATGACAACTGACAACTGTTTCAAGAGATTGCATATGATCAGGAACCAATGGTACTGAAGAAAGAAGGGAAGCTGCCTTGAAAGAATTAGTGAAAAACAAGGCTACAGGAATTGATGGAATACCAAAGGAGATGTTTCAGCAAACAGATGCAGCAATGGAAGTGCTCATTTATTTATGCCAAGAGATTTGGAAAACAGTTACCTTGCCAACTGACTAGAAGAGATACATATTCATGCCTATTTTCAAGAAAGAGTATCCAAATCAATGCAGAAATAATTAAACAATATCATTAATATCATATGCAAGTAAAATTTTGCTAAAGATCATTCAAAAGTGAGTTAAGGAGTATATAGACAGGGAACTGCCTGAAAATCAACCCAGATTCAGAAGAGTGCATGGAACCAGGGAAATCATTATTAATGTCAGATGGATATTAGCTGAAAGCAGAGAATACCAAAAAGATGTCTATCTATATTTTATTGACTATGCAAAGACATTTGACTGTGTGGATCACAATAAATTATGGATGACATTGTGATGAATGGGAATACCTGAGCACTTAATTGTAGTCGTGAGGAATCTGTACATGGACCATGTGGGAGTCATTTGAATAGAACAAGGAAACACTGCTTTTCACTGTATCTCTTCAATCTCTATGCTGAGCAAATAATACAATAAGCTGGACATTATGAAGAACATGGCATCATAATTGGAGATAGACCTATTAACAACCTGCATTACACAGATGACACATCTCTCCTTGCTGAAAGTGAAGACAATTTGAAATATTTACTGATGAAGATCAAAAAGCACAGCCTTTAGTATGGATTGTGACTGCACATCAGCAAAACAAAAATCTTTACAAAAGGGTCAGTATGTAAGTTCATAGTAAATGGAGACTAGATTGAGGTTGTCCAAGATTTAGCTTTACTTGGATCTACACTCAACACTCATGGAAGCAGCAGTCAAGAAATTAAAACATGCATTGCATTAGGAAAAGCTGTTGCAAAGGCCTCTTTAAAATGTTGAAAAGTAAAAATGTCGCATTGAAGATGAAGGTGCACCTGACACATGCCGTGGTATTTTCAGTTGCATCATATGGCTGTGAAAGCTAAAAATTGAATAAGGGAGAGAATAGAATTGATGCTTTTGAATCATGGTGCTATAGATGAATATTTAATATACCATGGCTTGCAAAACAACCAACTGAACTATCCTAGAAGTACAACCAGAGTTCTGCTTCAAAACAAGGATGGTTAGAATGCATCTGATGTATTTTAGACATATAGTCAGGAGGGACCAATCCGTGGAGAAGGAGATCATGTTTGGGAGAATGGAAGGTCAACAACAACAACAAAAAAGAAGACCTTCAACTAGGTGGATGCTTTGGTTACAGCAAGGGGCTTAAATGTAAAAAAGATCATGTGCCTGGCACAGAATCGGGTAGTGTTTCATTGGGCTATCATTGCTATTAGTTGAACCTGACTCTAGGGCACCTAACAACATGCACATGGCCTGATAAAACAAAACATGAATAAATATTCTTTAGCCAAATATCCTTAATAAGTAACCATAGAGGAACAGAATTATAATCTTTTTACCTGTTCCTCATCCTATTTTCTTATAAAAGGGCAATACATTGTAATTCAGAAAAGCCAGAAAATCTACATAGTTTGCTGATATTCTTACATAAAGTTTCATATTCTCATCAGGCCATGCCATAAACTCTTTTAAATAAAGTATGTACTTTTTCCTCACCGTAGTAGAATATAATCTAATTGTTTAATTCACAAACTCCTAATTCTGAAAAAGATTCTATTTTAACCAGAAGCTCTTTACATATTTGAATTACATAAAAACAGAACAAAATGAGCAAAACTGTATAAAAGTCCATTTTATGTGTTAATGTTCTTAAAGGGGAACTGATTTCTCTGGCATTGATTGTTTCTCTTCATGTGGAGAAAGAATACTCCAGAGAAATGAAAAGATTTCTAGCACAAAACCGTCAGCATGACTCCATTCAGCTGACCACAGGATGCAGCTGCATCTCTGCTGGATTAAAACTTCAAACCCATTAAACAAGGTGGAAGCATTCTAACTTCTGAAGTCAACAGTTCAACAAAGAATGTTATGGGATGCTTCCTACCTCTAATTTTCTCTAATACCTAGATGCAATTGTCATCTTACAGGGTATAAGTGGTCAATAATTGCAGTGATTCCCTGCCTATGGCCAGCCATATAAAAACCATTAATTGGTGAAGCAGCATTGACTCTTAGGGGAAAATAAATGAATGAAAAAATGAGTAGATAAATGAATGAATGAGTGAAAGAACGAATAAATAAATAAATAAATAGATAAATAAATAAAACATAAATAAATACATAAATCTATAGTGATATATTTTCCTCTTGAAGTCAAGGATGATTATACTGAGGAAGTTATAAATGGTGTTGTCACCTTTCATCCTCTGCATTTCCCTGCTGATCATAGATAGCTCTGAGGTGGGACAAAAAAAATTAGTCACATTTTGAGACTGACATTTTCTTCTCGTGCCACATAGGATAACTGGAGAAGTAACTAAGGAATGCATCTTAATTTTTCTATCTGTGTATCTAGTAAGTAGTTTACCAAATGCAGTCATCTCTTTACGTATTATAATGATGATATTTTCTGAACAATCATTACTGACACCATATTTTAGAAAAGCAAGTTTTTATTTATTTATCTCTACATAAGCAATCATTAATTTTAGTATCTATTTAGTCTTGATTTATGGGTATGTGTATACATATGTATGATGTGTGTGTTTTACATATCTTCCAATTCAATGAGAACATTGATTATTAATTGCTAGTAATGACACTGCATATTCCCTAGGTTTCTGATAGTTGAATTATTCTGGCAGTTTAATACAGCCACTTCTTTTAGGAATAATTCAACAGTTAAAGTGAATAGGTAATGCAATTTTGGTAAATATTCATCACAAAATCTGAAATTAATTTTTTGTTTTGATTT